>JAUMHE010000069.1:7102689-7113934 GCA_032359235.1 Enteromius mattozi | reverse complement strand
GATCTGATCTGATCATCATCCAGTCTGTCTGGAATGACATGAAGTAACAGAACAAACTGAGACAGACTAAATCTAGATGAACTGTGGCAACGTCTCCAAGATGCTTCAAAAAACCTACCTGCAAAGCTACTAACTACTACTAACCGACTTAAAACAATTTTTTGTTGGTAAAAATACTAAAAAGACTGTTTTTTTTTTTTTTAGCATACACATGGGAAATAATAATCTGTGTGTGAGAGTTACAGCAGCGTTTTTTCTCTCAGGTAACATTGGGCCCGAGCTTTCCTTCTCTAATACAGGAATGTTCATCTCCTCTGATGCCGGCAACACATGGAGACAGGTAAACCACTCACCTGCTCACATCTTGTTAAGCATGCACTGTTGTTTAGTCTTAAAAGATTAGTTCACTTTCAGCATAAATATTTACAATTTACTCACAGCCATGTCATCCAAGATGTCCAATTCTTTCTTTCTTCAGTCGAAAAGAAATAAAGGTTTTTAAGGATTTTTCTTCATATAATGGATTTCAATGGGGATCAATGGGCTGAAGGTGCAATTGCAGACTTACGGATTATGTAGTCACACTAGAAAGGTTACGTGATGTAGGAAGAAGTACCGACCCAATGATTACAAAGCGAAACGTCATATGCCCTTTACAAAAAAAGGCTAAAACAACGATGTCTGACAGTTTTGAAGGTGGAAAATGAGATGGATTTTTGTGCCCTACCCTTCCTTTTTTAACTGGATGACACAGAAGAAGAACTAACCATGAGTGACCTTTCTGATGTCATGTGTAGAGCCCTTTAAAGCTGCATTGAAACTGCAATTTGAATCCTACTTACCCCTATTGTAGTCCACTATTTTGAGAAAAATCATGGAATGTTTTCCTCAAAAAGCTGAATTTCTTTTTGACTGAAGAAAGACATGAACATCTTGGATGACTTGGGGATGACTAAATTATCAGGAAATGTTTATTCTGGAAGTGAACTAATCCTTTAAGATTATAAGCACCCTGTTCCTGATCACACCAGAAACTAAAAGAAACATGAAGAGACAGGATGCTAAAGTGCCTTGTAGGTTTTTGACTCTTTAAACACTGTTTATAGATTTTTGAGGAGGAGCACAGTGTCTGGTTTTTGGACCATGGAGGGGCTTTATTAGCTGTTACACAATCTGCTGTACCAACACGCCATTTATGGTAAGGCAAAATGCTCTTTTCCCCTTAAAAATGCATATTCATAAATGCACTGCCTTTTTATTGAATAACATCAATCCACAAATCTGATTTGTGATGCAGTTTGGAATCAATATTACATTGTGTTCATCCATTTAGGCCAGAGGAGAACTAGTCCCCTGACTGAGCCTGGTTTCTCACAAGATTTGTTTCTTCATTTCTGTCACTTTGCCACTGTTGCCTTTTGCTTGCTTAGTAGTGGTTTAAAAGACACTTAATATACAAACATGGTATACAGTAGATTTGATAGAACTAGCATAGACAAGAAAAAGTGAACTGAACTGAGCTAATTAATGCTATTAATGTCTTCTGTAGAGCTGCTTTGTAGCTAAAACGAATCTGTTCCTAATTTATATACATATTTTGCAACATTGACACTTATTGAATTGAACTGAATCACCATTTACTGGCTTGAGTTGAATAACTACACACTTGAGTAGAGCTGCTGATCACTGAATTGAACTTTTACACAGCTATTTTTAAAGTTTGCATCAATTCGATTACTTCTGCTTTTTTAAGCTGCTTTAAAACAATCTCTGTAGCATATAGTGCTCTAAAACCTGGTAACCTGATTTGACACATTATATGTACATAAAAGAGAACAGAAGAGATTATGCATGTTCGAGTTCACTGCAGTTTATCTCTAACTTTTTGGATATTTTTTATTCAGCCTAAGTTTTTGAAGTTCCCTCATGCTTAAACGTCAGCTTTGATTTGAGGACTGGCAGATAAACAGCAGGCAATAGGTCTTATCATATCAAACATTTGGAATCCTTTCAGCTAAAGTGCCTGTCATGGCTTTGTAGTGCAGGTGGCTGTGTTTGCCAGGGCTTTTATTCTCATGTTGGGGGGGTTAAGGTTTGAAGCAGAGGTGGGATTCGGTGGGCTTCCGCTCACATGTTGTTCCTGCCACGTCACACACGCGGCTTTGATGTGCTAAGCTCTGAAATGTTGTCAGGATCAATTAGGCTGTGGAAGATAATTTGTATCCTCCTGTGGGTTGCTGTTAGAACAGGAGTCAGATGTGTGTGAGCGGGTGCACAGCCATCAACTTGGGTGACTTTGACCCATATCTACAACAGCAGAAACACCAAACCAGAAATTCTTTCCTTTCTGCATCAAAATATTTCATGAAGAGACTGTTATGTCTGTTTGAAACAACAATAATATAGAGAACTGTAAACTTCTAAAAGTATTGTGAAGATATACACTACCAAGATTTCCATGTTTCTGAAAGAAGTCTCATATGCTCATCAAAGCTGCATTTATTTGATTTAATATTTTGATTTGATTTTATAACAGTTTAGTTTTAATGTATTTTAAATTGTAAAGTTGATCCTTCAGAAATCACACATTATCCTTTAGAAATTATTCAAATATAATGATTTGGTGCCCAGAAACATTTATTATTATTATTATCAGTGGTGCTTTTTTGTGTGAACAAGATTAATAGAAAGTTCGAAAACAGTATTTATAATTGCAAAAAAAAAGTATTTTGTAACATGAAACATGACTTTACTGTTACTGTTGATCAGTTTATTTCATCCTTGGTGAAAAAATAATACAAAATTCAATATTATTCAAACTGTTCTCAAAGTCCTGTACACAATAAAGGGTAAGAGGGAGTGTGAGAGAGCTGGTTTACTGACAGTGAGTATGGAAATGATCAAATTATGCTTAAATATTCTTAATCTAAATGAAGATCCCCAAAACACAACTATGACTCAACTATGCCAGTTCAAGTTAAATATTCAGCGTTTACAGGATTAGGCAAACAGGAGGGCTTTAAATACACAAGAATAAATGTCATAGACATAATCAGGTGCTTTAAAATAGACATTCATAGAAAGAACAAAATCTAAAGGGCCACTTACTTCAGACAAAATAATAAAAAATAATGCAAAGGACAGAAAGAAAATAGAATAAAAAGATGCAACATAAAATAACAATGAAATGCAAAATAGACTAAATGTGTAATGAGACATAATATGCATTTTACATGACTAATAATGATTAGAGGGTAATGTAAACACAAGTGGGGTATGGTGAATAATTTTGTCTTGATATTTTTCAATGAGCATATATTAGATTTGATTTTAATGTAATTATGCAGATGTAGCCCACATTAAATGTTAATGCAGTGACTCCACAATGACTTGTTTTTGTGGATCCGCTAAATATTCTCAGATGACTGAACAAATGCATCTTCTATTATTTGATAAATGTGCACACTACAGAATATTAATCAGAATATGAACCTAATGTGCTTTGCCAGTGAAATGATTTGAGAAATGGATTTGTGTCTAGGATTAGTTTGGATGAAGGCCGGCAGTGGGACAAACTCAGCTTTTCGTCTACACCCCTATTTGTCGACGGGGTTTTGATGACTCCAGAGACTGAGAATCGCATCATTACGTAAGAATTATTTCACCTCGTCTTCTCAGCAGCCACACTGATCCAAATGGTCCAGGAGGTGTCAGTAATGAACCTTCACTTACTGGGATCATTATTATCAGATTAAATCTTTTCATTTGCACGTCTGCATGCCTGGACTATGATCCTCACACTTACTTGTACTGATAGCACTGACACTTCCTTCTTGGATTTGTCATAGCAATATGTGTCCTTTAAGACATTAATTCATTAGCAATTGTTAAGAATGTAACAGCAAACCGATCCTGTTGTGCTTAAGCATCTTTATCCTCCTAGATTCTTCGGGCACTTTAGTTACCACTCCGACTGGCAGCTGATAAAGATTGACTACAGCTCCCTGTTTGGGCGGAAATGCACAGACGGAGACTTTCAGACGTGGCACCTGCATAACAAGGTTGTCACCTTACATTTATCAGCACGCCTTACTGTTCGGTCTCAACAGCAAAGCACTAATTCACTCACTCAACATTCAACATGAGTTTCTTTTGGCACTGAATTCGCAAGTAATTAGGGCGGCACAGGAGATTATTTTCACCTCTGGGGTAACATGCCCAAGCAGAATGAAAATTAATGGAGTCGTAATGGATTTTGCAACAGATCTCAGCACATAATATTGTTGACATGTTGTCCGTCAGCCTTGACTTGTGGTTCTTACAAAGTTTCAGAGTCAGCATCTATTGCATGTCAAATCTGTTTCCTGAGAAGCACGATATGTTTTCTAAAATTTGTACTAACTACTGCATCCATCCTCAGCTAAGCAGAAGTAACTAGAAAACTGTTTTTTGGGGGAGGGAATTGTCCATACTTGAGTTCTTGTCACTATTCTCTTGGAATTGGGCTACTTTTACACTGTTGCTGTGGTTGTTTTTATAACCCAAATGTTATTTTGACAGAGGAGACTGCCAGTGGAGTGGAAAACCACAATAAAAAATGTGCTTTGGCTAATTTTGAATAGCAATTGACCCTTTGCTGGAAGTTTGATTGACAGGCGTTATGACCAATCATAATGCCAAATCTGCCATTTTATCGGACAAACAAACCAGACAGGAGAGTAAATTAACATTGTCAGACTTGAACTTGAAAAATAGTGTGTATTGATGTCTTTCCGTAGTTCAAACTAGATACCTTCTAATGTTTATTCATGTTTATTTCTTGCTCTAACTATAAAGAGAAAGACATGATTGGTTCACATGCCATTTGAACTTAGGTATTTATGTGCACATCTTTCACCACAACACGTTTCCCATATTCTACACTACATTTACTATTATGACTTTAATAAATAAAGAAAAATGTTTGACAGTCTGATTCCATTGTTATTGGCAAATAAAACTAATGAATATATTTTTGTTAATATTTTAACAAAAATAACAACGGTAACATTTTAGTATAGGGACCAATTCTCACTGTTAAAGGGTTACTCCACCCTAAAATGAAAATTGTCATTAATAACTTACCCCCATGTCATTTCAAACCCGTAAAAGCTTTGTTCATCTTCAGAACACAATTTAAGATATTTTGGATGAAAACCAGGAGGCTTGTGACTGTCCCATTGACTGCCAAGTAAATTACACTGTCAAGAAAGGTCAAGAAAAGTATGAAAGATATTTTCAGAATAATTCATCTGCCATCAGTGGTTTAACCAATACGTTATGAAGCTACGAGAATACTGTTTGTACGGAATAAAAAGCAAAAATAACAACATTATGCAACAATTTGGCACTGTAGTATCTGCTGGATGCAAATAGTGTATGGTCTTCTGTGTCAGCTGCAACACAAGGATACGTTTTCTATTTGTATTTACGCTTTGATTTAAATGAAAACAGTGTATGCAGTTTGCCGCCGGTGGATACTTCCCAAAATGGTGTTACGTTGTCGAATTGATAAATAAAGTGGTTATTTTTGTGTTCTTTTCATACAAAAAGTATTCTTGTAGCTTCATAACGTTATGGTTGAACCACTGATGGCAGATGGACAATCCTAACAACGTCTTTCATACTTTTCTGGATCTTGACAGTGCAGTTTACTTGGCAGTCAATAGGACAGTCCCATTGACTCCCGGTTTTCATACAAAATATCTTGAATTGTGTTCCGAAGAGGCTTTTATGGGTTTGAAATGACATGGGGGTAAGTGATTAATGACAAAATTTTCATTTTGGGGTGGAGTAACCCTTTAACTAATTGCTTTTTAGCATGCCTGTTATTAACATATTGGCTGTTTATTAATACTTATACAGCACATATTCTGCATGACCATATTCTACATCCATAACCCTACCCAATACCTGAACTTAACAACTACCTTACTATTAATGAACAGCAAATTAAGAGTTCACTGAGGCAGAAGTTGTTATTAATGGTTTGCTAATAGTAAGAATTGGACCTTAAAATAAAATGTGTCCAATAAAACTAACTAATCAAAAATAATAAAATGTAAATAATAACTGGAATTATAAAATATTTATACAGTTTAATAAAAGTATAAAAGTATTACTGAAGTTATTTAACGAAGTATATTATGTGCATTTCAGGGCGAGGTGTGCGTGATGGGGGAGAGACAGGTGTATATGAAGAGGAAGCCTGGCACACGCTGCACTCTGGGTCGGGAATATTCTCGAGTTGTTTCAGCTGAGCCCTGCATCTGCACCCTCTATGACTTTGAGTGGTGAGTCACATACACGCATATGTGTACACACACGGAAACACAGAGCAGCTGCTTTTCCAATGGAGGAAATGAGTGACAGTAACTCTTGCAGATCAAAGGGCTCAGTGTTGCATGCAGAGAACAAAAGCTGCAGGGATTCAACCAATTATACAGATTAATTAAGTGGCATATGAATGTAAAAAAGCATGTTTTTTCCCTTAATTTCTCAGTTGTTGTTGTTTTTTTAAGAGCAGTTTATGATACAGTAGTGGTCAGTACATTAAATTAGCTTGCTCTTGAGGTGGCAATGTAAAAACCTGGTTTTACATCAGTCTGTCCTAATCATATCGCTATACTGATGGAGATGTCTTTACAAGCCCACCCTGATGCACACGGAGACACACTGCGCTGATCATAACGACGACATAAATCTCCCTTGTACTGCACACAGGCTCCATTAGAGTCGTCTGCTCTTAGGCAAATTACACGTATGAATGAGATGAGCGCAAAATTAGCATAATGTCAAATGATTAATTATCTCCAAATGAATAAGTAATGAATATTTAAATGGATGATAAATATGGCAGTGATCTGATTAGCCTGAAGGACCTGGTGTTACTGAGTTTAGCCCTGATCCCCTGCAGCAGTTTAGAAATGCACTAACCAATCACGACTTAAGGCTACCATGCTGCTAAAATGTTTGCTCAACAGGGTTCCGCCTAGGTAAGAATAGGACTTCTGCTGATGAAAACGGCTTTGTTTTTCATCGTAAAACGCTTCCCATATTTTGCACTACATTTACTATAATAGCTTCAATTAGAACCAGAAAGGTTTAACAGCTTGATTCCAAGCCAGAGTTGTTTTTGGTAACTAGAACATGAGAAAACTTTAAAATGTTACTGAAATAAAAGTTATGTAACACTTTAGAATAGGGAACATGGTCACACTTTAGAAAAAGGGAACATTTATTTACCATTAAATATGACTTTTCCTTCAATAAATTCCTAATTAATAGTTAGTAAGGAAGTTGTTAAGTTTAGGTATTAAGTAGTATTAGGGGTGTAGAATAAGGTCATGTAGAATAAGGCATTAATATGTGCTTAATTACAACTAATAAATGACTACTATTCTAGTAATAAGCATGCTAATAAGCAACTAGTTAAGAGACCCTAAAATAAAATGTTACCAATAACACAATAAAAGCACCTTACAAAATAAATCTAAAATTCAAATGATAACTGAAACGATAAAAAAGCGAAATATTAATAATTACTATATAAATAATACTAAAATAACACTCTTCAGAGTGCAATTTGGCGATTTTAACTTCTGAAGTATATAACAGATAATGTAGCAATAGATGTGTAACAAGTTGCACTAACCTTTAGAAAATAATCAAATAAGCAGATAATGGAGTAAACTTTTAATTCATTTTCAAATTATATATATAAAAAAATTTCTATGTTTTAAAATATTTCGTAGGCTTGAAGTTATTCCTGTAAGTCCATTAAAGCATGTTAAGTCATTATAGCAAACAACTGGAAAAGTCAAGGAAAAATCATAGAAATACATTTGTCAGAGAGCATGGGAACCTTTCATATAGTCAGCACAAGAACAATAATAAAATACAAAAAGTGGTTCCCAAAATGTTTGAGAAAACCATTGAAAAATTTTACAGTGTATGCAAAGTGCAGTCCAAGCCACTTTTCTCTATAGACTTCTATTGCATCATAGAGAGGAGCTTAACCAAACTGAATAATTGATGTGTTTTTATGATTTCCCCTGCAGCGATTATGGGTTTGAGAGACAGGCCAGTGGAAAATGTGCACCTGCATTCTGGTATGATGTCAATTTACCGTCACACACCTGCAGCCATGGACAGCGCTACCGCAACAGCACAGGGTAACACACACTCACAGATACACAGATGCACACACAATGCAGTATGATCCATACATGGGTCAAAATGAGTCTCTTTGTGACAGCCTTTATAAGAGTGTTTGGGTGTTTGTGTATTAAATACATGTCACTTCTGTGTTTCTGCTTCTAACAGAGGGTGTTTTCTAAAGTCTTTGTCTATGTCGGTGCAGGTACAGGAAAGTGCTGTTGAATAACTGCAGGGAGGGTCTGAAGGATACACTGAGTCCCAGAATGCAACAGTGTAAACCCATAGCACCCAGTGGCCTACAGCTGAGCACGATCAACTCTCAGCTCACTGCTGTACTGGGAACCAACATCACCTTCAGAGTAGCATTGCAAAATGTAAGTCAGCAGGTGCAGAGACACACTAAATTCATTCATATTACAACGTGCTGTGCTTTAGATTAGTGGTTCTCAAACTTTTTAAGATGGCAGACCAACTATTTTCCAAAGCACCAAACCTAAATCTCATAAGCGGGTCTCATTTAAAGTTCTTTTGATCAATCTTGCCTTGTGCCACCAATCCATAATTTTACAATGAAATTAGCTAGACTCACTAACTAGGTTAGAAAAGAACTTGCATACACTATCTGTCAAAAGTTTGGGTTCAGTAAGATTAAAACAGCAAGAAAGCATTAAATTAATCAAAAGTTACAGTAAAGACATTTATATTGTAACAAATGATTCCTGTTTCAAATAAATGCTGTCCTTGAGGAGCTTTTTGTTCATCAAACAATCAGGAAAAAATGCATCATGGTTTCTACAAAAATATTAAGCCACCATGTTTTTCAACATTGATCATAATAAGAAATGTTTTTTGAGCACCAAATCATGATGTGACAAGACTGGATTAAAGATGCTGAAAGTTCAGCTTTGCCATAACAGGAATATATAGTGCTGTCAAATGATTAATAGCCATTAATCTCATCCAAAAAAAAGGTTTTGTTTACATAATATATGAGTGTGTACTGTATATATTTATTATGCAAATATAAAAACAAACGCATGCATATATGTATGTAAGAACAATATGTTTATATATTAAATATATATCCTAAAAAATATAATAATATTAATATAGAAATGCATATATATTTTCAAAATATATATTGTATATGTGTGTATTTACATATACATAATAAAAACAGTACACATACATTATGTAAACAAAAGTTTTATTTTATATGTTATTAATTGCAGTATTACTGTTTTTACTGTACTTTTGATCAAATAAATGCAGCCTTATCTGATAGTTTAGCTCAACTTCTAGATCCAAAATCTTTCCGACCCCATGTTTTTAAACAGTAATGTACACTGACAAACAACTGTATTCATTTATCATATTATTATCACCAGTTTAATTCATTTTTATCATCTTATGTATTTAGATCTATTCTTTTTTTAACCCAGTGTGGACACCAGTTTGAGAACCAGTTTAAAAGCCTATGCAAAACCATAGAATATGACCTGTCTTTTTTTGCCTCTTTCCTGTAGGGTGACTCACTGTCTACAAGTCTCCATGTGGACTTTGGAGATGGCATCTCGGTGTCATACTCCAACATAAGTCGCCTTGGAGACAGCATAACACACACGTACAGAGTCGCTGGGATATTCAGGGTCACCGCACGTGCTCAGAACAGTCACGGGTCTGACAGCAGCTCGCTCTATCTGCACATCACTAGTATGTACATGAGCACACGCATATATTTCTACGAATTTGGATTCTCTATAAGAAGCCACTGCCGTCACTATAAAAAACTGTGTCCTGCCAGACTAAATTACCTCTATGCCACTGACTGCACATCTAGACAATCTATTTCAGAACCAGCTCTCAATGAAGGCTGTGTAGAACAAGAAATTGCTGTTGTGTTCAGTGCTAAATGTGATCTTTATTGACTTCATATTGTGTCTGATGAGATATCACGTCCGATGTGTCATGTTAGGTCCTGTGGAGCGTATCTTTCTCTCGGCACCGGTGGTCGTCATCAGAGGAAAAGAGGCCAACTTGACAGCAGTGTTGTGGCCCAGTCAGCCCAGGACTGCTACCTTCTACTGGTGGTTCAATAACAGCACAGAGGTTCAAACGCTGAGTATATAATATATATATTTATATACACACATGTGGCCCAAAGGCCCAGATCGGTTAGGCAGCTATTCCAGTATTACTTTTGACCTCTAACAAATCGAGAACTCTGCCAAAGATATTGTGGTTGCCAGGGTCAGATTGGTAAACCTGTTATTAAGATGGATTTGGATTGGGGTCAAATGAGTAAAAAGCAAAGCCCCGTTTTTGGCGGGAAGAATACTGTGACACTGTGTTTTTCCCCCTTTGCAGTATGAACACCTGCTACCAAAAGAAAAAGAATAAATGAATTCTAACTCTGTCAAAATGGTTTTTGATGAATGACAGGCATAGCTGGGAAAACACAAGGGGAAAATGCTGCCAGCTTAGAAATTTGGCCAAGTTAAAAAGCCCAGATAGAATTTTAATTATAGATAGCTTGTCACAAGGTAACATTTTATTATTTTATACTTCTAAATATATTCTAAAATAATTTATAACTTGTTCATCAAAGAATCCTGCAAAAAAAAGTGTTGTGGTTTCCATACTAAATTAAGCTACACAAGCACAACTTATAATAATAAATGTAACAAATCGGCATATTAGTTTGATTTCTGAGGGAGGTGACTATAGCTAAAGACTAGAGGGCTCTGCATCACAGGAATAAATGACTAAAATATATTCAAATAGAAAATAGATCATTTAAATTGTAATAATATTTTAAATATTACAGAATTTTTGCCATGGTGAGCGTTTTTAAAAAACATTTTTTCAAAAGCTTTTAAAAAACTTTCCATCCCCTTTTGAGAAGTGCTCTATATATTGCTGACATATTTTGTTTTTAAATTTGTTTCATCTCAAGACAAAAACAAAAAGACTGAATTCTTCATTATACTGATTTCTTGTGTCATGAATGATTAGGATGGATTTAAACTACAGGCATTATTGGCAT
>JAUMHE010000069.1:7044874-7102589 GCA_032359235.1 Enteromius mattozi | reverse complement strand
GACTGAATTCTTCATTATACTGATTTCTTGTGTCATGAATGATTAGGATGGATTTAAACTACAGGCATTATTGGCATATGAATTACTATTTTATGACGCTTTCAAACATCACTGAATTATGAGATCATTCAGTTCAGGTCTGTTTAACATTTCGGAGGTGAAACACATAAAAAGTGGCAGAGCAGCTTTTAATGATTATGCATCTAAGTTCTACTGCGTTTTACTTCTGGAAACCTGCCATAGAGCAGAGCTGTTTAAAAGCATTTAAAAACTCACTCATTCAGAAGCTTTGCATTATAATTCAATGTCTAGTTTAGATTCTCTACATGAAATAGTTGTAATAATATTATCTGTCCATTTCACCCTATGTAACCTTCTCCTTTATATATAACACAGGCTTTTAGGATTATTTTAGGGCGAGGCAAACAGCAAAAATGTTGCCCCGTTTTGCAGTCCAAGTTGGTTTTATAAGCCAGCTGTATTTGTTTTTGGTTGCTTTTAATGTTTAATAAAGTAATAATATACAACAAAGAGCACAACCTGGCAAAAAGCAGACCCTCCAGTGTGTTAGCAATATTAGAAAATCTGCTTGTAAATAATTCATGTGAAGTACATGCATTAACTTAACCCATTATAGACTGAAAGTACAATGTTTTCGTATTCACTACTTTAATTTCCATGGAAAACAAGGCAGCATTAAAATATAAAGGCACTGTTTTGAATGAATATTAATGTTAAAATGTTCTAGCACAAGATGGTCATGTTGACCATCTGATGTTTGTAAATGACAAAACAAAAAATACAGCAAAAATGACATCAGCAAGCCCTCCGTAAATTGCAAGTAAATCTCACGAACAGAGTGGCTTGTTAAGAAATACTAGGAAAAAGCATGAAGATCCTTAAGACCAATATATCTGCGAAAAGCCTCGAGATCAAAAACAGGACGATTGAACCGTGAAACAGTGGGAGCTTGGCCATATAGGGCTGTAACTGGTTTCTGCTATAAATGATTCTGCCACTCGCACATCAGTCAGAGCTGTGGTTTGCTTTCCTGTTTCCGAACACCTCATGTGTGTGTGTTTTTAGCCACTGATCACACTGGAAGGAAGCATTTCGCACATGTTCACGCGAGAGGGACCGAGCTCTGTCACCGTACAGGTGTCAGCGGGAGGCACAGTCCTACAGGATGTGAAAATCATCACTGTCAAAGGTGAAGACCTCCCGTTGTTCCCAACATTGCAGTGTTATTTGAGATACAGAATGTGGTATTTTTAGTTTCACAGATACAGAATTAAGAGGATATTTTTGGCAGAGCTTTATCTCTGTTTCTATCGTTCCCAGACTTCTTCCGCTCTTTACTGCTGTCGTTCTCTTCGAACCTGGAAGAGCACAACCCGTCCGTTGCCGAATGGAGACAGGACGTGGGGCGCGTTGTCAGGGCAACGCTCTCTCAGGTATACCGACCTTAAAGTCCATCATCAGTTCCTGTTGGAGTGCTCTGTTAATGTCAGTGAACTGCGGAAAAGAACTCATGAAATTTCTTGAAAGGCTGCTTGATAGCTCACCACGCTTCCTCTCTCTTCAGCTATTCTCTTTCCTCTCTCTCAAACACTGCTGGTTTAAAGCCTGATGGCTCTTTCTGGGCTCTCCGGCGAGGTTCGTGTTTGGCTGAGAGGCTTTACGTGCTCTCACGCATCCATCTGATTTCCCCTCAGTCTGAGAGCGGGAGATAGGGTAATGTAGTGCTACTGGCGAGAGTAAATCACAGGAGTTCAGAGTGAATATTGATGCGGCAACAGAGAGACTCTAAAGCCAGTCAGCCAATTAAAGAACAGAGCCAAAGAACTGCTCCGCAGAACTCCATTACAATGAGTCGCTCAAGCACAAATATAATGGTCTCCCAATACCTCTGGATTTTCAACTTGAACAGAGTGCTTTCAATACGGTTACACAACATCATTTCATAAATATTACAACCGTCTCGAGATTCACTGGAATGATTTGCAAACATTAACGGAGATATTATTAATGTGCAAACGGGCATGAAATGATTGACTAGCTTTTACGCATGAATTAGAACCCGTCATGAATGTTGCATGCTGATAAAATTTGTTTAATTTAATGGTTACTAGCATATGAGAAATGCGTGGTTATCTGTGTGTGTTTTTCCCCAGGTTTGCGGCTTCCCTGAGGACCAGCTGTTGGTTTCTGTGTTTCCTGGATCTCCTACTGCTGCTGAGCTCTTTATCCTACCCGAGACAAACCAGTCGGCATTCAGATCACACACGGAGGAACAGCTTGATAAGGCGAGAATCACACACAAAAACACACATGCATATTGAAACGAAACGCTTTGCTATGATTCCCCAAATGACATGGTCTGATGATTGATATAATCTGTTAAAATAACCTATTATGATTCTCTGATGGCTAAATAAATTATAGTGGCAATAAAAATAGGCTTTATTACTTGCGAATAAACCTGCTGAAAAATACATGCACTTACTTTAAAAATGTCATGGGCTGAATTGTTATGCCCAGCAACCACAAAGAGAAATAAAAACTCCAGTTAAATTTGTACTTGACAATAATTCTAATTTATGCTAAAACCAGCAGTATTTTTTTATCACGTTCTCAGTTTATGTAGGGTTATGACCTACAGCTTTCCAAACTGAAAAATGTAACATGGTCATTTTAAATGGCTTACAGAAGATTCATATTCACAATCGTTATGCAAATAAAGCTTTGTTTGCAGCCTTTATAACTATTTTTTAATAAACTCAGCACAAATAGACTACCGTTCATGTGTTGGGAGAAAGTATTTGTTTTTTGAACACAGTTAACACTTTTTTTTAAAGCAAGGAAGCAATAAATTGATTTAAAAGTGACAGTTACAACATTTAGTTAAAATAATGTTTAAAATAAATACTGTTCATCAAAGAATCCTGAAAAAAATGGCTTCCACAAAAATAATAAGCAAAATATAGTTCTATGTTGATAAAAAAATAATAAAAATGTTTTTTCATGTGACATTGAAGACTGGAGTAATACATTTTAAATTGTGATAATATTTTAAAATATTTGATCTTGATGAGCATAAGACACTTTTGTCCAAGAAATATATATTTTAAAAATCTTACCAACCCCAGACTTTTGAATGGTAATATAAGTCCACAATTACTATGATTTTAGTAATTGAAATCATTTACATTTACTTCTTTAATGTTGTAAGATTGCATATTAAATATTTTATGAAATAATATGATAGATTAAACCAAGTCTTTTCCACTTAAAGTACAATGTTTTCGTATTCACTACTTTAATTTCCATGGAAAACAATCTCTTTAATTCAACCTAGGCTCATTGGAAATACGTGCCTCGACATACATTTCAGCAAAACTGAAAAAACGTACCTATACATACGAATCGCTGCAGTTTCCAGTTGAAATGAACACTAGAGGCAGTAAAACTCCCACAACTTTTATTACTTTTATTTGAACTTTTATTTGAATTCTGAATGTTCACAAAACGTACCTCGAGCAACATTATAAAAACACTGCAATACATACCTGTACCAACCTAATACAAATGTGCCACGATCATGTATTAAACATGTGTTTTAGCGCCACTTTCTGGACATTTCACTTTGAAACTGCAGCGAAACGTGCAGTAAGGTACGTAATTACGGGGTTGCAGAAATGTATGTAGAGGCATATTTCCAGTGGGCATGGGTTGCTTTACTTTAGCTCTCATATTCCTCATCACCAGTCACCATTATCATTCTCTTGTTTCAGATGTCGGAGGTCTTCATGAACGCTTTAAATCAGAATCTGATCCAGTTTGATTTGAAGCCTGACACACGGGTCACTGTGTCTGTGTCTCAGCTCACACTGGGTAAGCCCTGATCACAAGTTTCTGTTACTTTAATAGGACAATACATGCTCTCCGATGACCCAAAATGCATACACAAAATGCATTGCACTGCTTCTGTCTGTGGTTATAGGGCTCGTTTGGCACTGCTGTCTGTGGTTGAGTTACATTAAACTGTCTACCGCATTGTGTTCTACATTTAATTGCTGTCTCGTTGTGGTAAATTACAGCGCTGTCTGTGGTTATGAGAGGTGACTTTATGCTTCTGTGGTTATATAAGGTACACTACATGATTACTTTCCTGACGATCCATTGTGTCAAATCCCTCAAACTTCTCTTGGTGCTAGAAATCCCAGAGAACAGATACTCCACCCTGGACTTTAGATTAATATTGATAATGTGGAGCCTGTCTGAGCATGACCAATATAGAGAGTTGGAAATGACATTACAGGATCATAAAGAGTGTCTCTCTGCCACATATAATTCTACCCTTTTCAGACACGGCCATTTGTCTTCATTGCTCCGAACAGGAAAAGGTTCAGATTGCCTCCTGCATTCTGCCGAAAGGTCACAATCATCATGCGTCAACCCTCAAAGGGCTGAAGGATGGACTGCAGCGTGTGTGTGTGTGCAGTGAACGAGTGAGACAGTTTTTAGAATTACTGAAATGGATATGCCTCTCACACATCAGACATGCTCTGAGAGACACCAAAGACATTCGTGGTCAACATACTTTTTGTTTTTGCAATTACCTGTTGTTGTATCAATAACATATACTACTAATATAATATTATGACAGTAATATATTCATCCATTATTTCTATTTAGCAGTGATTATTTTGATGAAATAAGATTTTGAATTATTTGTTTATCGGACTGCATTTTAAATCTTTGAAGCATTTTCATTTTGTCATGATTCCTTTTTTTATTCCCAAAGTGTATTATTTTATTCATTAATAAAATCATGTTACAAAGAGTTATAGAGAAAATCACTAAGATTTTAATAGCAGGTAAATCTCTGAAATTGACATTTATTATTGGATGGTCATTTTTATATTAATGAGCATAATAGTACATTCTGAAATGGGCATTACATTAATGAATTAAATAAATATATCTGTATATCTGATACATTTTCAATATGATCACTCTTCATAAACAATACATGAAATATTAGGCATTGTTATTAATAATTAATAATTATAGTAATTATTAATTCTATAATGTCATTAACTATTAATATCAATAACTCATTCTTGCTGTTATTTTTTTTATTATTGGTTTTCCTAGCAAATAGATATGTGCATGGTGACACGAAGGCAGTTATTTTGGCAATTAAATATTAGAAGTCATATAGAAACATTTTCATGATTTATTTATTATAAGAAATTGATAATAAAGCACATAGAAAGCATTGTGAATGCATTTGTCTTCCTATAACTGGAGAACAAAGAAAAAACATGACACTGGTAAAGCCAAGGTCAGTAATAAAAATTTGCAATGAATGCAAGTCACTTTGGAGTCATCTGCCAAATGCATACATACATGCTTTTTATATTCAGACTGTGAGATGAGACTTTGAGTTATGCTGTGTCACATTGCCTGCAGCACCTCTGGTGGACTCCAGTGTTCTCCCCAGTGGCTCTGCCATGCTGTTACTGCTTTCTCTGGGTCTGGTGGGATTGGCTATTCTCTTCATCTACAAGTTCAAACGGTAAGTCTCGCCTCTCCCAAATCTCTCAGTTCTGCTCAACAAATCTGGGCTAATTACACGCTGTCGTTTTGATATGCCCTGAAAATACTAACCAATGCTGACAAATGATGCTCGCTTACTTTACTGGCATGAGTGACTGTTTCCTCTTGATCTGATCTACTTAGACCAGAAAAAAAAACTCATCCGTTTTTTTTTACAACACTAGTAAAATCCCATGGATCCATGTGGAGACAGAGGACACCCATGAGAAGGAGCCTGAGATGATCAGCGCTGTCGGACAGGAGAAGAACGGCACGCGTTTAACAGCCACTTCATTCACAACATGCAGCACACACACAACACACACACCATTTCCCTCCAACACCGGAACACACAACAGCTTCAGCCATCTGCCACCTCCAAGAGAACTGATGGAGAAAGAGCTGGAGGCTCACAACACTGGTGAGAAAAGTCATTATCCTATACACAATATTTATGCTGTAGTTTTACTTGTGTCCTTGTTGAATCTGTCTGCTTGGTGTTTCTTAACAAGTCTTGTGGAAAAATAAATACACTTTAGCATACTTTTAAAAGCGTGCTTTTTATGGAAATAATTTACTTTTAAAGAAAGCATGCATGTTGCATTCATGATTGTTTTACAATAAAAGTATCCAAGTATGCATGTTTTTTACAATAAAATGAAAATATATTGTGTGCATTTTTATTAAATGCAAACTAGTTAACAATTTTTTAACAATTTAATAAAGATAAAGTAGCAATTTAGTACATAAAGTTTGAATGCAATCTCAAATAACTATAGTAAAATTATACTGAAGTACTTATACAAGTGTTGTAGTATAGTCAACACATTAAAACCCATTTAAACCCACTGGTCACAATAGTGACCGTAAAAAATAAAAAATCTATAAAGCTCTAAAAACTTTACAAACTGGTGTTTTAGTGCATTTTCTGCAAATATGGACAAAACAAAGGGCAAAAAGGCAAATCAAAGTCTCATTACATATGTGCAGTTTCACATGTTAAGTAAAAATTGTCACATAACCATAGCAGTTTATTTCCTGTTTGGAACCTGAAAAGATGATGGCTGCATCAAAGCTCCAAAACAAAAGGCTAGTAGTGTTAACATAAAGATTTTTGGTACACATTATCTTTAAGGTGATTAGTATTAATATATGAATTCACCTAAATTCAGTTTTGTTTAGTGTGAACATAGAATTAGTAAACATGTTCATGGCAACAATAATGACCGGTGGGATAATCACACTTTTTTTTGTGTGTCTTAGTACACCTATTCAGTGTTGTATAAGGGGCTTGTTTGCATAATAGAAAGCACATAATTGATGAAACAGTTTAAAATGGGTTAATAACTGGGCTGAGATATGTAAATATTTTGTCGACTCCAGAAATAATTTTATTTCAGTATACACATTATCCCACCAGTCACGATTGTGACCTACCATAAAACACACTTTTCCGTAAAATAAATAAATAAATAATTATTTTAATGGGTTACTAATGGGTTACTAATGACACAACATTTTGATATTTTCAATATTTGTCTGAGAAAAAAATTGGATTAAATGGGTTTAAGGATATCTTTACTTGGGAAAAGAAATTGAATTTGACATTACTACAAATTGCACTTAAATGCGTTAAGAAAGGTGTACCTAGCAGTCTTTTATATTATTATTAAAGGGTTAATTCTCCCCAAAATTAAAATTCTGTCATTATTATTCTCACATCATTCCAAACTCACAAGACCTTTGTTCATCTTCAGGACAAAAATTAAGATATTTTTGATGAAATCGAAAAAGGTCTTTAACCCTAGACAGCAATGCAACTGAAATGTTCATAGGCCCAGAAAGGCGTTGTGGTACTTTCCAAAATGGTAGAAGACGGTAATTTGGGGAGAATAATTTTCATTTTGGGGTGAACTTACTCTTTAATATACATGCAATGCTTTTTTAAAAATATATAATTTCAAAAACTGAAGTACACTCCAGATTCACTAAAATTAAGCACACTTCTTTTTCACAAGGGAAGTCCTATTCTGTCTATTTTTAATGTTCATAAAGATGCAATTTGCGCTCAAGGAGTATAAAGAGAGATGTGCTTGTTTTTGTGTGTATCTGTTGTTTGTAAGTGTGAGGTCAGTGGATGGACCCCAATTCATTCATTCTACTTTTATTACTCCGCTGTCAGAGAAGGTGATTGTCTTCTGTGTGTCCCAGGACTTTTTGATTCACAGTAATCAAGGACTGATCCCATGACACTGAAGTGGAAAGCATTGATCACAGAGTTGCCCTTGCCTGTTGGTTGCAATTACAGTGATTTTCTGCTTTGTGTGATTGTGTGTTTGTGTGTGTGTTTAGGAGGCCTTGGGGTTGGAGAGCGGCAAAGGACCAGACAGATTCCAAACTGTACCAATGTCTGAAATGACGAAGGAAGGTTTGAAGATGATATCAATTGTATAAGATGTATAATTACACTTTTTTCCCCTAAACTTTTCCTGTTGTTGTGGTGCTTATGCCTTTTTATTATTGTGGTGTTTTACATTTGAGCTCTATAAATGAACAATTCCTTAATTGGTAATAAAGGTATTTTTAATCACAGTATAAACAAAATCTCTATCAAAAACAGTAGAATTATACTGTATATTATATCAGCACCTAAGGAGTAGTTTCTTTCACCCCAATACAGTTCTTTCCTAAAAACAATGATCAGAGAAACTGATCAAATCTTCCTAAGCAGAGGCACCAAATTCCTTTTGTAAAAATAAAATATCATTCACTGCATGCTAATTTGTAGATATATTACAATTAACTGCCTCACATTTGTAAAACAGCTCACTTTTAGAGTTCCCAAATCATATATGTTATGCTTTCATACAGAAAAAAATCAATATTTAATCATTTGAAATATGCTTATAGCTTTATGTATGTTTATATTGATGCTTACCTCATCTGAATCAATGTCAAGAGGTCATATAAGGAGCATGGTTTTAGGATTGAGTAGACATAAATGGCACAAATAGAGGTTGGTACCTTCATCTGTGTAGAAGTCTCATTTGCTGAACATGTCCATTTGTGCCTTGGCAATGTGTATTGTAAGATGGCAACATATTCTTAATTTGGTTAGTATTCACGATACTATATTCCTAGAAGTATACTCATTTGGAGCGCATGTTTCATCGCTACTAATAGCTGCCAGCCAGTTTTATATTCGACTGTGAACTGAAAGTTACTTTAATCTGAATAAATGTATTTTTACATTAGTGACTGCCCACGGATTCTTTACAATGGATTTTCATGGCATTTCTCTAACTATTGAATGGCCTGTGTATCACAGTTTCTCAAGGCAATTTCCAAACACTGATCATCTTTTCATTCCTCCGGTAAATAGCCTACAGCAGACGACCTGTGTCACTGAAAAATCTTTAATAGGATCATTTTAAATGAAAGGATACAAAAGAGATTCTCGGCTGAAATGAAAGTAAACAGTGTGATTCAGTGTAATCTGCATTTTGAACCATTCTAGGCATTTTTTATTTTTTCTCACTTGCTTGTTTTGAATTTTTACCTGTTAAAACAGGAAGTTTAGGGACATATTGAAGTGCTCAGCCTTTTTTTTATTATGACACAGCCATTAAACATGGGTTGCATCCGAAATCGCATACTTCCCTTCAGGCGAAAAACAGTATGTGACAAAAGAACTATGCTCGAATTTAAAATAATCATGAAAATAATATGCAAAAAGTACCCGGATGGACACTTTATGATCCCATGAGTCCACGGCAAATGAATGACAGTTACACAAAGCAACTGATGATGGTCACATTCATACTTTCATATTCTTTAATTCAAAAAAGTACCAGAGAGTATAGGCAATTACCAACAAAGCCGTGGTTTGCTACTATGAAGATATATAAGTGGGAGGAACATTTTCATTCTAGAGATCATTTGATTGGAGACAAACCTGAATGGATCAATAATCATATTTTGGTCTATTTTCCCAGCAGAGAAGGACTGAAAATTTTAATTTTTGGTTACTAGTTTGGAATAAATATTTGTATTCACCAGGGATGCACTGAATTAATCAAAAGTGATAGTAAAAGCCACAAGAATTAGATTGTGTTCTTTTGAACTTTCTATTTGTAGAGTAATTCTGGAAAAAAAGGTTGACAAAAATATTAAGCAGCACAACTGTATCCAGTATTGATTAAAAAAATAAATAAATGTTTCCTCAGCAACTAATAAGCATATTAGAATAATTTCTTAGGCTAGTGCGACACTGAAGACTGGAGTAATGGCTGCTGAAAATTCAGCTTTGCCATCACAGAAATTAATTATTCAACATAATATTATAATATTGAAATAGAAAACAGTAATACTGTGAAATATTATTATAATTTAAAATAACAGTTTTAGTATCAGTATTTTTAGCAGTCTTGGTGAGCATAAGAAGGTTAATTAAAAACTTTACGAAGTCTTATTGACCCCAAACTATCAAGACAAATATTTAAATGAGCAAATTCATAATCACCTGTTTTGACAGAAAACTCCAAATCGAAATGGTTCAGTATTTCGAAAAGGACACAGAGAATGCATCTGATAAAAACAAAACAGGAAACAAATAAAAGTCTTCGGTATGTTACGGTTTTATGACTCCATGCAGAATCTGCTGAAGCTGTTCAAAGACTCCGTACACAAAGGAAATGCAAACAGGCATCTATTCAATATCCAGCCATAAATGTGCAGGCTGCTGGTCTGGACAAAGGCTGTCTAAATATCCTGCACCACAGTAGCCTTTAGAATGTCATATTTTTCATCATTTTAGCTCTCTCGCTCTCCCTCCCTCTCTCTCGCTCACACACACACACACACACACACACAGGTACAACAGCAGACAACTCTCAGCATTTTTCAAAGTTCATATGGTTGCATTTGAAGATTAAAGTTGAGTAACGTGGACAAAAGAGCACTCTGCATGAAACAAAGTTAGCTTTACCTCGTCCAGGGAGCCCTAGTGGTCATGTTTATGTGATAAGGGAGAGAAGCGTAGGATGAGAGCTTGAGTGATTTTATTGTATGGCACACAGAGCTTTGCCTCCAAGGACTGTACCGCTTCCTTTAGAATCTCATTTACCATTATGATTGAACGAAAAGCAAAGAAAATAGTCATATATCTCACCACACACTCTACACTAAGTGCCTTGTATTTTGTTGTGATGGGCCTACTTTAAATTCAGTCAATATTCACATGTGACCGGCATAATTGCAAGTTAATGAGACCTTACGCAAATTGTAAAACTACATATCCCATGACGCTGTACTTCACATTATTGTGCAAACTTGTTTTGCAATGTATGATTAAAAATCGGCCCGCTCTGCTAAACTTCAACTAAAATAAATAATGCATTCTCTCCATTTGTGCATTTATGGATCTGTGTGAACATTAATAGCTAAAAATTAATAAGCCATTATCATACTATAGTGTCAGACAGGGAGCGGTGCTATAAAATTCCGGTTTCAGACTTTCTGCAGTTAATGTATTTCAAATTCCGTAGAACTTTCAGAAAAAGACAGACAGCTGTCACTTTATAAAGTCTAAAAAATAAATCTATGTCGGAGTGATTGAGCTTGGGCTGTCAGCGCGTGAGTGTGTGCACGCGCGGGGTTTTTCTTGTGTGTGCTTCCTGTAGCTGACGGACTGTGTTTAGGTTTCAACCTTTCCTGCCAGACTCATCACTGCCACGTGTGAAAAAGATTTAACATTTTCCAAAGGTCATCCTGAGCTTTCAGAGATGGAGAAACATTGATAAAGTCAGAGGGATTATTTAATGTCTGATGAATTATTAAAAAGGCCTGTTTTGGTTTGAGTACTTCCGTCTCCTCCGCCTGTCATTACTTACGGAGTTCACCTCACACATGACAAATTCATCAGGCCCGTTTCACTTCAGTGCCTTTCTGACTGGCGCAATTGTTAGAAAAACAATTGTGTTCGTTTTTTCATGCTATCATTATTCATGACCTTTATAAAAAAAAGAAAAAAAAGAATTATAATAAAATGAGATGTTGTCACCGAGTTGTCAAAACATATCATTAGAGCAGCAGGAGACTTTGCGTTGCCTGAAATTTTTACTATATATTTCTAACATACTAGGCATTAATATATAAAGGGAAATATATTCCTCTTATGCCAAATATAACTGCCAGGCTTCAAATTTGGATGCCAACTCGCCTCCCGACTGGATAAAATCCAAGCCGGAGACTGATATAGGAAATATCCTTTTCCATGGTGACCTTCCAATAGTGAGACTTTATGAAACGCCATTCTGTTTTATGTGCTTCATTAAAGGCTATTAAACGAGGTGGTTGTCCTTAGTGATATCAAACTAATGATTATGCTTATATTTGCAGGAACCTCCTCTCCCCTCAGACATTACAGAATGACATTTTATTTGTTTTGCGCTAATGTGACCATGTTTCACGTTTATTGCTGTTAATCTGTGTATCTAGAGATCTGTGAATCCATATTTTTATGGAATATTGTAATTTTACTACCAGGCATCTAGTGAATTATTAAGATTCCAAACTAATGTCCATTTTTAATGGATAATGAAGTGTAATTTAAAATTATTTTGCAATATATGCAGCCGAATCCATAAAAGATTATACTGTCACAAGTGCTTCTGGAGTATGTGGTAATTAGAAAAAATGCACATTTTTGACTGCAAGAATTTTGTGTAAATTGGTTATATTTAGTAGTTGATATTTTATGATTTTATGAAATTATCTGGAATAAGTAGAAGTGAGGGCAAATGTTAATTAGATTTACTTAATATAGTTTTTTGGTGGTGGCTTGGATGTTGCTTACTAGCCCCATTAAAAAAAGTGCTACTTATTTATTTTTGTTTTAAAAAATGGTCTTAATGAGAACAAAATTATTGAGTGCTTTAATATTTAATTAAAGCGAAAATAAGCACCTGAGATAGTTTCATGTGCCTTACCTTCCTTTTAATTTACACTTGCATAATCCCTGTGAGTTTAGAGATTTGCTTGATTCTCATCTGGAATTTATAATAGAGAGATTAAAAATATTAACTTCCGATATTAAGAGATGTCATAATGTATGTGTAACAGAGGCCAGCGGTTGCGTGTGCAAACAGTCTATAATTCAGCTTCAGTTCCCTGTGTGCATTTTGTATTTGATATTCATGCTGTGCTGGTTTGATCTCCCAATCACAGTGTATCAGTGTTGTTAATAATAAAATATATTTTGTGATTGTATTTGCCATCATTGTAAATTATGCATTGAATTATGCATTATGTTTGAAAATGATAAAGCCAGCCACATCAAAGGAAAAGTCACTGTGTAAGTTTTCAAACGCACACAGATCCACAATCCCATCAGTGAAAAGGCCAATGTGACTTTGTAATAATGTCATATTACATTTGTAATCTCCAGAAATACAAATAATAATAATTAAAAAAAACTACTAACCCCTGTAGAGTGTGTTATGCATAAAAACTCCCAGGTGAAGTGAAAGATAAAACAGATGAGAGCAGCTGACCATCAGTGATTTTGTTATTTCTTTTAAAATATAAGTATAACCTAAATAAATAATTAATAACATTTTGGGATCTTTTAAATGTATAATACATACAGGAGATGAAGGATGTTAAGGTGCAATAAAGACACAATGTTACAAAATATTTTATTTTAATAGATGCTGCTTTTTTAACATTTTATTTACAAAACTGAACTATTAACTAGTTAACTAAAACTATATATATAACTTTAAACAGTATGTGCATGACAGTTTTACCTAATAATAGCACAACAATAATAACACAGACTTACTCAACAAGCCACATCTGATGATTTGAGGTATCATTTACGTCCATAACACAGAGCATGTTTAGTTACATTACCAATCTTAATACTTAAGGTTAGGGACTGAAATATTTCAGTAATAGTAACAGTGCTGCCTTCCTTAGCAAGCGCTACTAATGATGTCAAGTGTATCAGGTTGTGTTTATTGACCTGGAAACAGTTTAAAGACTTAAATCAGGACTTCTGGGTGCAGGTGCTTCAGAACGATCAGGGCCGACCAGGAACCCTGGGAAATAAACAGCCGCCCTTTGTGCTCCTTTATCATCATTTCCATTACATCAAGCAGCTCGTTATCGGCAGTGTTTTTATTAAGTCTGCGGTTAATGTTGAGTGTCCGCTAAGTGAAAAGGCTCTGTGATTAATGCAGTAAAACACTGTTCTCAGATCTGTGGACTAAAGCGGGCTCATGCACAAAAGTGCAATACACAGGGACACAGTGGGGCGAATCCAACCTTGCTTGTGCAGAATTTCTCTACTGACTCCCTAGTGTGTCACTGCTGAGGAGGAGTCTGACTAATGACTGTCTCTAACGTCCTATACTGGGACCTGTTATACTCACTCACTCACACACACTCTCTCAAAGCATCACTGCGGACACATATCCTCACGCACACGTGTTAACTCCTACTCTGTGACTAATGATGGTGTCTTATGGCCCATACAAGGGTCAGTAAATCAATTACACATTCTAATAAAGAAGCAGACACATCTCTCTCAGCCTGTCACCATTGATATATTACACATACTATGAGCGAGATTGCGTGTGTGTGTGTGTGTGTGTTAACGCTCCACTGAGGACTTTCCGACTCCCACACCACAGTGTGGACTTATGATGGAATTATACTGAATAATAATGACAACTAACTACCAAACTAAATCACTTTAATGCCATCAAACTGTAAAACTAACATCTGCTCATTGTTTATTCTACCGCTATAAATCATCTTTAATTAGTGCTGAAAAATGATGTACATTTCATGTGTTCATTTAGACAAATTTCATCTACGCAAGCGTGAAAATCAAACTGCTCCAATTTTTTTCACTGCATAACTATTAGTTTCAATAGCACAAGACTGACTTACTTGCAGACAGCAGATGATGCATCCAACCAGAATTCTCTCCACTGTATAAATGGTGCCTATAAAAAGAAACCACATATTAAACTTGGAAATAATTGTCTATTTTGCAGATCTAATTCACTGACCCATTGAAAAATCATTAACTGGAAAATATCAGCGGATCTATGAAGAAGGAGGACAGATTACAGTAGACTTTTGCAAAGGAGGATGTACTTGATCTTTCAAGGCTGCTTTTCCTGAAGGAATTTGACATTTATTTGTTTTTTAATTTATTCTAAATAAAACTTAATTTATTAATGTGATGCAGGTTTTTAGCAGCTATCATTCTCAAAATGGCCAAATACATGTAATAGCTTTTATTTTAAAATATTTAAATGTCTTTTTTTCAAGGCACACTAAAATGAAAAAAAGATATAATTTTCCAGTTTCTAGAGTCAATCCTTCTGACCATCGTTGTCCAGCGGCAAACTCTTTTTCTTTTCTTGAATGGTTAGAACTAATGGATTGTAATAGAGTTGAGCAGCATGTGTACAATGTAATCTCATTTAATTATTTTTGGGTGAGTCCCATCAAACTGCAAACATGCAGTGACATCTAGTGACACCAACAGTTATATATCCTGATGTCTCTAAAAGTATATGCACAGCAGGTTGAGAAACGAACACGGTGTCAGGAGTATTTAGCAAGACTAAGTCTTTTACAAGACTAATTAAAACCAAGTAAACATTAAAAATCGCTATATTCCCCACAGGTCACAGCCAGAAACTGAACTGTGTCTGGTTAACTGCGCTGATTCAAACCAGCCAGCCTTGTTAACAATGCACTCGTTGTCCATTTGCATATTTACAATCACAGCCATCGGGGAGGTCATTAACCTCTTCTGATGTCAAACTATAATAGTGGTTTGGTACACGTTGTCGGCAACAACACTGTTTACTCGATCCATCGCTTTAGGGCATTTTCCCCCTCATTCTGAACGGCTACAATTCGTATGTGACTAATACGCTATGGGTCATGACTGCAATGTGGAGGAATGAGCTGCCAGCCCCTGTAGACTATGTTATCCATAAACACTCACAAGCGAAAACATGTTAGTTTAAAGGCAGTGCAGCTGAGGGCAGGGGATATAGTGAGCGGGCATGAGAAATTGTGGTTTTCTAGGGAACGAGAATTACATAAGGTCGCGGAAGTCGTAATGTGCCCAGAGCTCGAATAAACTACTAACCCATTTAAATCTGAATGCTTGATGTATTACTACAAAGTAACCCGGTTGCAGGCAGCAGGCTACTCCAAAACAACCAGCAAAACACCACTCTTTTAGTGCAGAGGTTGAGTTAGTATCATCTAAAACTATAATTCATGCATTAACATTTATAATCTATTCAATATGCTTTACTTGTCAATGACATGTTGTTCAACTGCTGAAATGTGCACAAGTGAATACCAGTGTTGAATTTTCCCAAACTCAATGCACTATCTAGACAACTCCTGTCTATCTTACATCCAAGGCTGAATGGGTTTATTCTGCTTTAACAACTGGCTGTGTGAAGGAATAGCACATGTACATTACAAAGACGTCTATTTGACAATTTACATCTGCAATAGGTCTACTGGATGTTTCCGATCCGAAAATCAAATAGACGTATATTAGATGTTTTTAAGATGTTTATGATTTTGAATGTATGTACATACATTAGTGGGAGGCTCCCAGGTTGCCTCCCCTTGCCCGTTTGTGTTTCATTTGGACTGGTTTATCACTGCTGATTGTTCTCTGCCTGCCCCGACCTTGCCTGCTACCTTGACCACGGACTTGTCTAGCCAACCTTGCTCTGTTTGCCGGTTCTTGATCACGCCTGTACGACTATCCCTTAATAAAGCTGCATATGGATCCAACTCAGCCTGCCCCGCTTCACAGTACAACTGACATCTGAAAGACATCTGTCAGATTTTTTTACACAGCAGATGCTTTCCAGATCACATCAGATCAGACATCTTGTAGACGCACTTGTGCTATATATAGTTCATTCACCCCAAAATTTTTATTCTTTTATTGACCCTTATTTGTCCCACAACTGTATCAGTTTCTCTCTTCTGGCAAGAAACTGCAGGTGAATAGGGTAAAAAAAAAAAAAAAACTAATAGTTATTGCCTTACTTACCCAGCTGATTAATTACATTGATAGTTTTGTATTACAAGCTTTCTAAAATATTAGGTTTAGATATGCAAATGAGTAATTATTTAATTAATTATTTAATTTGCATACATTTACAGTACAAAAATCTAAACACTGGATGACGTCAGATTTTTAAAAAATTTACATATTAGAGTCAAAAGTTTTTACAGAAGGAATTTTGGGTATCTCATATTTGTCATTCCAAAACTGGACAGAAAACACTATATTTTACAATTTTGGGGGGATTCAAATGTTGTATATGATTAAGCAAATTATATATGAACAAATCCCTCTGTAAAAACCTTCAGGATATAGACAGGAACAAAAAAGAGTTTGGCGTGTAAGTGCTATACTGAAGTGGAGATTTATGGCTCATAAAAAAACATTTTGATAAAAGACCTTCAAAAATATATATTGTAATTGAAATCTATTGACACAAATAGATAAAGTGCTATAAAAGAAACACTTAAAAGTGTCTTTTGGATGTTTTCTTTCCACTAGTTTAAAAAAAAAACACACACAACAGTGTCTCCCCTTAAACACAAAAGAAATGCTTCCGCGTAGAAAAATAGTTCCTAGCTCCTACTGAGAAAAAAAACAGGCTGGATGAGCAGCTAAAACCAGCCAGTAAGCTTGATTTTAGCTGGTCATCCAGCATGGTCATAGCTGGTCACCAAGCTGGTTTTAGAGTGTATTAGCATCTAAACCATCGCACAATAATATTCTGTTTATGTTAAGTTGTATGCTAAGGCTTAAGCTCTTTTAAGTCTTTAAAGGTGGATTCTGATTTGCTGTCGTCATTTTTATCAAGCATCGGCTTGAAAAATAATTGTTCTGAAAGAAATTACAACAATATTATTTATCAGTCTTTATCATTATAGTTGTGGTATGGACCTCCCAATTCTCATAAAATTAGAACAATTATTAAAACTTAAGTTATTGTTTTAGTGCAAACAGCTTTTTTTGTGTGTTATTTTCAAGTTGGGGGTGGTAAAATTCATTGTATCTGACATGAACGTAGCCTATATTAGCCATAATTTATCGTAAAGAAGAGCTGAGATGGATAGGCCTACGAACTCTAAGCCTTGACCTCTGACCCCTCTCTATTTAATCGCATGTGTCAAAGCATCACAGGCAAGCGAAACACATTTATACTTGGACTTGGAGTTGAAAAGGACGGTGTAAATAATCTGCTCCAAACAATCTGAGGGCATCTGTCACATTAATCTGAGCGGGAATCGGGTAAGACGGATCCTCCTGTGCATGGAGGATGTTTTATTCTTTTTGTTCTTGAGTTGGAGAGCGGCCTTGAATTATTATGAGATATGAGCACAGACACACAAATACATGCTTAAAAGTATGCAGACACACACATATACTCCGCATTTGAAATAAAATAGCTTATGTGAATACGATTGTTTATGTGGGTCTGGTCTTGACGACGTTGTGGGGTCCAAATGTCACCACAAGGATAGCAAAACCTGCGATTATGCTAGTTAATGTATTAATGAATATGTAAATATGCTAAATGGTTTCTGCTGGAAATAGTGTGTGTATGTGTGCAATAAAGACAAAGGTGCTGTAACTAATATTATTCAGGTAACTCACAACATGACAGTGGGAGAGAGCGTGGGAGAGATTGATTTGATGCCCCGGGCGGTGTCCTCCTTTCATTTGTTGGTTTCAGGGTTCAGATGATTCAAGAGCAGGTCAGCAGCATGAGGTAATTGAACAAGCTGAACTCTTACACCTCTCTAAGTGATTATCTTTAAATCTTTACAATTCTAATTCTGCCCGGGTTTTAGGTTTGAGCATTGAAATGGTAATAATATGACATGAAAAACCTGATTATATTCACGAGCATCCATTCAGACTAGTTTAATTAATAGATAGTGTTCATTAGTGAAGATGTTGTAACACTCCAGCGATTACGGCCTCATTAAAGCACGCGACATTTATTTAATCTCTACTGCCACCTAGTGTTTCAAATGACTAACGTCAATAGTATGATTTCGTCATGAAAAAAGTGGTACCATTTTTTTTTTTTTTTACCATATCAGTGAACTTCCCAAGCTTCTATTATTGATTATCAGAAAAACATGGAATTTTAAATTTTAGATACGCATTATTATTACTCTCTAATTAAATTTCAGTAAAATATATATATATATATATTACAGTAGCCTATAGGCTCTATATTTTCTCATCAGATCAGGAGTTAATGTTTATTTAAGATTTTATGGTAACACTATAATAAGTCATAAACAATAATTATTTGTCGTTATGTACCATGAACTAGCAATATACAACACTTTTTACAGTAGGCTAGTTAATAAATCTTGTTTAATTTTAAATAAGTATAATATTGTTCACTGTTGATTTATTTTTCTCCATAATGCATGTTATGTTATGTTTTCTAATGTAAACTAGAAAAGGTGACATGAATATATATATATATATATATATATAGGAACTGTAGCATTAATGTATAGAATGTGGAATTAGCATAAATTCATCAATTAGGCTAATAAAATAATTAATTTCGTATTGTTTAGTATTTGTTACTGAAGGCTAAAATTTATTGAACTTTCTTGTTGTTTTTTATATCCTTTGCATTACCTTTACAGACCGCAGGGGTCTGCAGACTTGTGATGTTATACAAGAAATGTAGATCTGGAATATGGAAGCAGTATTCAATTTGAAATATTGAATATATTGAATATATAGGCTACCCATATGCTTCTAAACAGGAAGTACTGGTATGTATGTGGGTCAAAGACATTAAGATGTCCACATCAAAAGAAATTCCCAAAAGTGATTTTATGTCCATAGAAAGCACTTTAAATGTAAGTAAAGTGTCTACTTTTAAGGTTTCAAATAGGTTTTTGGAGAATAAAACGGTTGAAATAAAGTTACATTGTCATTCAGTGTAGCACAATGTTTATGTAAAAATTCGAACAACATAAAAAAATCTTTAATATTATTATTATTAATATTGTTCAATATTAAAACATCTTACTGATAAATGGGTAAAATCCAGGATAGTGACAAATTAAAAAAAAAAAATATATATATATATATATATATATATATATATACTGTATATACACACACACACACACACACACATTTTCTGGGGTGAAAGTAAGTTTTATTTTATTTTTAGGGAGGTGGGGCGAACAGCAATTTAAAATAGTATTATATGTTGGGTTTAAACAGCAATGTATTTGTTGTTTATGTTAATTTTAGTAATGTTTTTAATTAATTTATTTTTTGTGGCACAAACAAACCAGGTTGTCACACTTAAAAGTAACAAAAATAATTTAAGTTCTACTGTATCCCTTCAAAGTACAGATTTTTTTCTAAAATTTCTTTTATTTTTTATTTTTCTGTGAGCTCCCCCTTTAAGTTCAATCCAATAGTTCTATCTAAGACATCAACGTTCTCTTATTTCTCTGTAGTTCAACAAACATCCACCAGAGACCAGCATGACTCCATGCTGAGAGGAGACTCTTTTATATTCCAATAAAAACAATTCAAGAAGCAGCGGGAGCTGATCTTAGGTCAGCATTTTTATTTTGCAAGTGAATGTTTAATAGTTGGCAGAAGAAAGAGAATTACTTGAATATGAACAATAAAGGGAAAAATCACAGAGAAAGAACAAAGCATCACTGTATTAATTTTCTCACTGACATGCAAACGAACAGATTAGAAGCAGATCCTAGGGTGATCACTTGCACTCCATCTGATTTCAAAATACATACAATTTTCTCTTTCTACTATTTTTTTCTTTCCCTTGTTCTATCTCTCAGATACATGAACATGAGTCAGGCTGTATGGAGTGAGTGTAGGCGGAGGTGAGAGCGGACTGTAAAGAGAGAGACACTGCTGAAGCTCACTGTACTGTATGCAGCAGCATGCACACACAATATTCACTAACAATAAAGCATGGTTCCTACCCTATCATGGCATTACTAAGCACTGCTGTAGCTTCAAAAATGCTACAGAAACTCAATTTTACGTGAGCCACAAAACCCATTTTTATTTCACATGGCCTTAAAACGTGTCACAGGCCCCTCATGCACAGTGTCCCATGCAAAAATAAATACAAATAAAAAATTACAACCAAACATGTCAGCTGCAAGCCTGCAACAACACAAAAACAAATGGTAACATTACTAATACAAATAACCTCTAAAACGCCAACAATCATGTCGCCTGCCAAAAAAACACTAAACCCCACAGACTGAAATGCAAATATTTGTAATGCATGAGACTTTAATTATTCAACAACTTCACAAAAACAACACTAAAAAGTGTAATTTTCAGTTCCAACAGAGCATAATTACAGTCATAAGATCTCATGATGACATTAAAACCATCTCCAAAACAGATCATCTGAATTGAACAGAGCTGAATGGGAAGACTGGAGTCAACAGTTTGTGTGTATGTGAGTGTATTCCTCAAGAATAAACAGCCCTGTGGTTATGCAAGATCCTCGTGGGAAATTGGCCAGATGTGCCTAACTTGAGACATGAGACTTTCTGCTCGCTTCTTTCTGTCTTTTAAATATGCAGTTCAGTTATTTTTACTGTTCCGTGACATCTGGAAACTCAAAGACATTGTAGTCGACCTCCTCCAGATCCATTTAACAAATGATAAACAGAGCATGGACCTGCATCTCAACCTGTCTTGGTGACAAAAGTTTAGGACAGAGTACATGAGTCTAATGGAACACAACATAGTTGTGCTTAAATTTTATTCGGCATTTTCATAAGGTCAGAGGTGGAACAATATGCACATGGGACTGACACTAATGTCAGACAAGTCTTTCAACTCCATCATCCTTAAGCAGTTTTTTTGTTCAATTTTGCTGAACATTGGATCAAATAAATGCAGGCTTGGTGAGCAGAAGAGACTTCTTTAAAAAACATAAAAAATATATTAAAAATCTTACTGTTCAAAAACGTACTTACTTGTGTGTAAGTATATGTACATACTTGTAGGGTTTGTCTTAGGGTTACTTGCATGTAATTAAGCATAATTTATTGTTATTATAATAGTAATCACGTGTTATGTGTAACAAGTTCACTTTAAAATAATGTGTTACCACATAATTACATGTATGGAATAATTAATTTTAAAACTAATCCAAATATAATTGGGAAACACATGCTCAAATTCATAGGGACCCAAGAATAATAAAGGATATGTCATGAAAAATGATATTGTTGTTATATATTCTCCACTAACACCTAAGAGTATCTTCAGTGACCGTGGACATAAACAATTTTATCCATTTACAAATACAAAATTCTAAAAAAATTTAGCAATGGAGGAAATTCTCTTAGGATACATCAGCCAAACAAAAGCAGGTGCTCATATGCAGGATCATTTAAAGAATAACGAATCATCGTTAGTCATTTGTTTGCTCAGGTACTGGAGTAATTATGGTAATTATCCACATTCATAAATAGGAAGGTTGGTCACAGAGGGCTGGCGCGTGCAGGGTTAAATGATTCAGTGAGAGAACAATGTGGTGGATGAAAAAGAACAGAACCAGTCATGAGAGATGTCAGATCCAGGAGGCCAGACTCAAGTTCAGAGCCGTTTTAACATAGATAAGGTTGTTATAAAACGTGTTTGTGTGAAGCTTAAAATGTAATAAGAGAAACACCATGAAAAAGAGAAAACTTCACTTTGTTTTCTTATTCTGTTCTTATCTTGGGAGTTCTAGGTCAGTGTGGTTGCTCAGAGTTTGGAGCTAAACCAGCTTGTGTATTGGGGGATAAATCCTAGTGGTTTTTAAGAGAAAATGAGTAATAATATGTAGGTCATTCAAAAGGTGAAGTAAACATTTAATAAAAGCTTTAAACTCAAACAGATGCAAACAGGTCCACAACTTAGGCTCTCATAAGGGCCTCAGGGTCAGTTTATATGTGAGACATAAATACAATAAGCTTTTTATGGGCAATATAGAATATATTATATATACATGTTCATTATTTATGGATGTTTAAGAGAAAAACTGCTATAAAGTGACCAAACAACCCAGCCTCAGCAGGGCTGTATAAATGTGTGTGTTTGATGTCTAACAGCTGGCTCCTATCTTCGCGTTTGTATAAACTCTAACTGTGTATTTTAAAGATAAGGCTCGGGGGGTCGTGGTGGTCCTGTGGGCGGACAGGACTGGTCACGTGATCCCCTCACCAAGTTCCCACGCAAAACACTCCTCACACATCCTGATACGCGCAACAGAGTCCTGCGGCTCTAGATGCAAGAAATTGAGACTGAGATGCTGATGTGTTCTTCTTAGTTATTTTGGCTGAAGCCGATTTATATAGTTGTTATGTTTCCTGCTGCAATTCTGGGATTAAATTTAAGCTGAGACCGAGAAAGGTGAGTATTTAGTTCTTTATGTGACTAATAGACTTGCTTAGATAGATGGACGCATAATGTTTGATAAAGTGCGATAGCAAAGCAAGAACTGCCCGGCTGTTTCAATTATAAGTTGTCTTAAAATTGGTTTTCATCTTTATGGGTGTGAATTTAATATTCATCTTACATTTGATGTGTAGTTATATAATACAGCAGCTACACAATATTAGTGCATCAGAGCCATTTGAACTGCCTGTAGACAGCATTTCGAGGCATTAAGTGCTGGCGCAGTTCTGTTGCAAACTGATTCTGAACGCGCATATAAAGCCTTAAAATTCTGTGTGACGTCCAAAAATTCTGCACGCGCTTATAACACCTATAAATGTTGTCTAGGTAGGCAGCTCAGTAAGTTTTGAGATTTTTTAAAACGTGAGCAGGCGGCGGTCGCGCGACGCGCAAAAACGACGTGGGAGATTCAGGACGCAACCTTTTTGTTTTTGTTTTTGTTTTTTTGCTTTTTTGTTTTTTTTTTTTAGCAAAAAATACTTTTCATGAGCAGGGAGGGTTCTGTTATTTTATAGCTTGCTCCAGTGGTGTAGTCTACGTGATACGCAGGTATACGCCGTAGGAAAGGTGAAGGATTTGCGTAAAACCACTTAAAAAAAAATTGTCAAAGACCTTTCGTTCATTCATAAATTCACCCTGTCTGTATTGCGAGGCACTGAGTTTTTCTTTTGAGTATTGCGATTGTGCAAGCTTGAAATGAACTAGTCACTAAAGGACGAACTACACCCTTTCAGTGTTTTAGTAAGCCTGCCCCTGAAGCTGCTGCTGCTTCGGGTGAAAGAGCTGACAGGAACCTTAACATTGTACAAACTACAGAAAATGAGCCAGACCAGCCGATACGACATAGATATTAATGTAGATTCAAAACAATTGTACACGGTTTACAAGTAAAACCTAATTTAAATTCGAACAAAATAAAAACTTCTGTTGGGGGTGTTGGGGTGATTTCGGGCTATCAGTGTGGAAAGAGGGGCATTTGAGGTGTGAATTGTTCTCTTTGGGGTGCGTGCAAGTATGCATGAGTTATATAGGATGTCAGCTGGAGAGCAGACATGCAGGTGTGTGAGAGTGTTTATTTGTATGTGTGTGTTTAGACAATTCATTTGTAATTTAAAGTGCCCTGACCTTTTTGTATTCATGCAGCAATTGTGAACAGCTTCAAGTGGATGAGAAAAACACTCAGCCCACCTCTCTATTTCTCTCTCTCTATGAAGCAGAAGGCTGTGTGTTGTGTTTATGTATTAGCGAGGGTGAGCGCGCTGAGATGAGTGCGGGCGAAGGAGAGGGCGGTTTACGCATCCGCCCTCCATCCAGTCTAAATGTGAAGAAGGTCTACAGCGAGAGCGCAGAAGAACTCCAGTCCCCCGAGGCTCTGAGGAGCAGCGCTATGTCACCTGACCTGAGGCAGGACTTCAACATGATGGAGCAGAGAAAGAGAGTCACACAGATTCTACAGAGTCCAGTAAGACGTCACTCCCACACACACTCTCACCAAAGTGAGAATTCGCATGCTCTTTCTCTCTCTCCCTCCCTTTGCATTTTAAGAGGAGCCCACGCTTGTTTGATTGCATAACAACCAACAAGTGGAGATCCGTTGCCATTAGTAACCATGCACAGATCATCAGAAATGCTGGGAGTGGGTGAAGTGAATAAAGAACCCGAAGTGATTTCTTTGCATCGTGTTTGAGGGCCGTAACTCTACAGGCACATTTCTAATGCCTTAGATGAAGCTCTGTCACTTACCTGATTATAGCTTCATCTATTTTTAAGATCCATATAATATGCAAAATTCTAAGCTGTATAATCAACAAAACTGCAAGTTCATGTCCTGGTTTTGGCTAAATACACAGTAAACTCTTTCTTCTTTTGTAGCCCTAAGGCTTTAAGGTTAAAGTTCATGAATGATGTGATGTTCATGCTTTTTATTTGAAGTATTTTATATTTAAATGTATATGATACATATGTCTTTATATTTTAGCATCTTAATCAAAGTTCTTTCTGCATTAGTGGATTATACTAAATGATTTTTTGGCACTAAAGTCTAAATATTCATGCTTGAGGCCATAGCTGCATGCTTTGTAATTATAAAAAGCATGAAATGCTGTTAGAAATTTATTAGATTAAGTATAGCATGTATCACCACAAGGCATGTCACTTCTCTGAACGATTTCACGGCAAAGATACATATGACTGAATATTCTGTTTACTGAACATTTCTCTAAAAGCCTATTTTGTTGTCAGGGATTATGTAATACCATGGAAGAATGAGCTATGAACAAATCAGAAATGTCCTATATTTGAGAAAAATACAAGTCACACTTAAAATCAAGTACTTTTTTGCATACTGTTCAAAGGTTTGGGGTTGAATTTTTTTTCTTATGCTGGCAGAGGCTGCATATATTGTTCAAAAAGATAATATTGTGAAATATATTACTATTCAATACTAATATTTCTGTCTATTTTAATGTTTTAAAATGTAATTAAGCATCAAATCATTGTATTAGAATAATTTCTGAAGGATTATGTGAATTCAGCCTTGCCTTATTAATAAATGACATTTTAAAACATATTAAAAGAAACATTTCTTATTATTATCTTTTGAAAACAGTGTAATTTAATATTTTTTGGAAACCATTATACGTTTTTTCTGGATTCTTTCATGAATAGGAAAAAAATACATTGTAATATTTTAATAAATTGCAAAGTGCATTGCTGAACAAATATTACTAACCCCAAACTTTTGAATGTTAGTGTAGATTAAATAAAATATAAATCACAAAAATTCGTTTTCTTCATTTGATATTTTGTTATCTAATGCACTACCACACGTGTGTTGATAACATGTTAAAATGTGTGTTTGTGTTTGTTGCAGGACTTTAAGGAGGAGCTGGAGTGTATGGTAAAGGAGCAGTGCTCCAAAGGCAGTAACTCCAGTGGTCTCCTCGGGCACATCGCACAACTGATCATCAGCAATACACTTAGCAACACTGGAGTGTACAGTCCCAGCAGTGAGTGCACACACACACTTTCATTGACACTTTATACATTCCCATTGAAGATTATTTGTTGTAGTTATGGTCAACAGATGGCAAGCATGTATGGTTATCAGCTAGAAGCTCAGATAAAGGCAAATATTTATTATTGTTGTTTGGCTGTGTGTGTGTTTCCAGGTGCAGGGTCAATTAGTCCAGTGAATGATCTGTGTGGTGTGGAGTGGTTTAATTGTTCTAAAGCTGAGAGGCAGGGCCGCTGTAAACTCGCCTGCTTGTACCGGCTGCTAGACCTATACGGAAATACCCACCTACCAAATACGTATATAACTGTAAGTACTCACATTCATTGCACGCTTTGGTTTTTTTCCACGCAGAACACAAATTGTTTTTCAAATCCGATTGGAGTGACTGTGCTTACTGTAATTTTGCATGTAATAACAGCAGATGTTTTTGTTCAGACAACGCTGGTTACCATAGTTATGGCTTAAGTGTCAGAACAATGCAGAGAAACAAGAGAATAGCTGTCATTGTGGAAAGAATGGACAGAAAACTAAATTCTACTTCTGAGCTGATCTGTCATGACTCATAACTAACTGAATGACAACAGCATCAGATGGATTACTGTGCTTTACATTTTCATGCATACATTCTCAGAAATAGGTACAAAAGCTGCCACTGGGGCAGTACCCTGTTGAAAAGTACTAATATTTACTTTTTAGGTACTTATATGTACACTTTAGATACTGATATGTACATTTAAGGTAAACGCGCCCTTTAGTTAAAAGGTGTAGCTTTTGAAAAAGTACCTACCACCACAGTAACAGCTTTTTGCACCTTTATTTTAAAGTGTATGCTCTAATATATTTACAGTTGGTTTGTGCAAGTGCAAGTGAGTAAATTATTTTGCACCCTGATTGATGAAAAAAATGTTATTTACATTTAGATATTGCAGTTACATATATACAATATATACATAGAAAAATTGTTTGCATTCAATTTGTATAAGTCAAATGCCATGTTTTGGGTTTTTTTTTTTTAAATGAAGACCTGACATTTTTACAAGCTGTTTAATTGTGGATTTTTCTAAAATAGATTATGCCACAATACTAGACCAGCATGGAAAAATTAATTCAAAAAGTGGTGTTGCAGTCTTTGTGAATGGTTGTAAAGAAATCACTGTAATGGCAATATGTAGAGACCTTCTCTATACTTAATATTTTATAATATTTCACCAAGTTGTGTGTGAAACCAGAATTTGTTATAATATACTCTCTCTATCTATCTTTCTTTTTTTCACTCTTTCTGTTATTTTCTTTTGCAGCTGCGTATCAGTAAAGAGCAGGATCATATTCTTATTCTTCCTAAAGGATTGTCGTTCTCAGAGGCCACAGCAGCTAGTCTGGTACACACCCACTCACATCCTGAACATGAATTATGAAGTTGGAAACCCTGACAACTAAATATAATTACACCATTAAATATAATATGTGAAAGAATATATGGCAGTACATATTTTTATCTTTTACTTGTAATGTTTTTTTTTAAAGGTGAAGGTGAATCTGATTGGTGAGGTGGTTGATCAGGGAGCCACTGCATTACCTGTGGATGTTTTGGGATTCAAACCACATTCTGCAGTGTATTCTGCCCGACCAGATGCCAAATGTGTTATACATACATACACACCAACTACAGCTGCTGTGAGTAATAACACACACACACAAGCAGTGTATGTGTGTGTATGTCCTGCAGCCCCCTTGTGTACCCTTAAAAACCATTGGTATAGATGCAGTATTCACCCTGTCTGTTAAAGTGTAACACACATTGCAACTTCTGTATGTCCCATAGGTCTCTTCTATGAAATGTGGCATCTTACCCATTTCCCATGAAGCTTTGCTGCTGGGGGAGGTGTCTTATTTTAGCTACCATGGTGATTTAGCCAACGAGCAGGAGAAGATGGAACTTCAGAAAGCTCTTGGTCCCACTGCCAAGGTGACAGTCTGTGAATTCTGCTACCCGTTGGCATGACAACCATTAGGAGTTCACTATAGTACAGCCTAAGCAGGAAAAAATAGCAGATCCTCACCATTGCCAAGTTAAAATGTGCTTTAGAATTTTTTGTTAATAGCTGTTGACTTTTGTTTTTATGGTTACAGTTAAATTACTGAATGCTGAATTCGCAACACTGATGTAATTCTGCTTGTTTTTAGGTTTTGGTCCTGAGGAATCAAGGTTTACTGGCATTTGGAGAGACGACAGAGGAAGCTTTTCATTATCTTTATCACAGCCACCAAGCTTGTGAGATACAGGTACACACACACATTTAAAACTTAAATACAAACGTGAATATATACTAATACAAATAAATACACATAGTGGAATATGGAAAAACGGTGGCGTTTTCCTTTAATCTGCTTGTTTTTCACAACCATACACCAATTTAAATGCCATGGCAAAAATTCAAGCAAAGCATGCTAACTCTTTTTTTGGCTGCAATGAAGAGCACAGAACACTATTCAGAGTTACAGCCTCAGAGGAGACGAGAGCAGTGGATTTATTGATTTATTTACTGTATATTACGCACACAGATCTAATGTAAACATCGAATTTCTTCCCCAGCTTTTTACCTTCACAGACATAATTGATTTTTAAGTGCAATAAGACATGAAACATTTTTATGTAGTACTCACATGCCATGTGATAGTCGCTTTCTGTATGTGTGCTTCGAATGCGCTCAGTAAAAAATATATCCGAAGTTTAAACCAATATGGTATAAAAACATGATTTAAGTGCAAAAGACATGATAATAAAAAACAAACAGATGTTTTTTGGCAGAAAACCTGACATACAAGCTGTAAAGGCACAGCCTCATTCTGGAAAAAGGGGTGGGGAGCAGGAGCTCATTTGCATTTAAAGAGACATGTACGAAAACTGTCATCCATCAACATCTCTGTCTTTCTGTCTTTGTTTCTCTTCAGGTTAGCGCTCTGTTAAGTGCGGGTGGGGTTGACAACCTGCGTGTGTTAGACAGAACAAGTCTGAAAACTGCTCCTAAGAAAAATCCCAGTGGACAAATGCCAGACGGACAGATCAGATGGAGGGTTGGAGAGGCAGAATTCGAGTCGCTTATGAGGATGTTAGATAACTTAGTGAGTGTCCTGTGAGCTAATCTATACCAGATGTGTTAGCAATGGTGTCTTTTTGACTCCATTAAGCATGTATTATTAAATATTTAACAGTAAAAAACAATAGTGATAGCTGACATGACACCTTGTGTTTCCAGGGTTACAGAACAGGTTACACTTACCGGCATCCCATAGTTAAAGAGAAGCCTCGACACCACAATGAAGTGGAGATCCCAGCGACCGTAACAGGGGTGGGACTAGAAGAAAAGGACGTCTTTCCACAGAGTCCGTTGCATTTCCTGGCACAGAAACGGGACAGAGAGAGGATACGATGGCTGAACTCACCGAACTGCTACTTAAAGGTCAATGTACCTGAGGAGTCCATCAATGGGACCTGCAGCCCCCGGACCAAAACCACGGTATCCTTGCATATGATCATATATTTGCAAACAACATTGAGGGTTTCAAATGGCTGTGAATTAGTATTACCTATAAATTCACTTCATCAACTTGATGATTATAAAATCAGTGTTTAGTGTCGTTAATCAATGATGAGTATGGAGGCATGACACCGCCTCGAAAAAAAAAAAAAGATATATAATTGAGATAAATTTCAAAGCAATAAATAACTACATAATATACACAGATATATGAAAAAGACACAAAGTCAGATATTTCCTTTTTTATTTTTTGAGGAAAAATGAGCTTCTGTAGATCAGACCAGTCTTTCATTTTTCATTAACTTTTATTGTTAAAATAATATATAAATATCAAAAATATAATATATAAAAAACTGATGTCATGCCAAACACCTGTTTTACCCGTTTTATGTATATGTAGTAATAATTCTTAAATTCATTATTTTCTTTCTTTTTTAGTGGATGAAGTCAGAAGAGTCAGGCAGCTGCAAGGACACCCCAATTAGGATTGAGGACCCCAACCAGTTTGTCCCACTTAATACTAACCCCAGTGAAGTGCTAGAAAAAAGAAATAAGGTATTTTGACAGAGAGAACGAAAATACAGACTGAACAGACTGTGTCTACAGATTGTGTTCTGTACACTAAAGCACTGCTTTGTTTGTGCTGATTTAGATTCGGGAGCAGAACAGAGTAGATCTGATGACAGCTGGACCCAAGTCTCAGCTGCTGGCAGACATTGTTATTGACAAGCCTCCTGGACCAGTGCGTAACTACACCAATTACTCCAACACAAATACATGTACCAGTCAAACTCCCTTTAAAAGTACACTTTTTAACTTTTCTAGTGTAACAGTACTTTTGAAAAGTATGTTAAAAAAGTATGACACTTACATGAAATGCAACCTCAGTAACATCAGCAATCTATTAATTTTGTACTCTATGTAGGGTCTCATGTCATGTGATTTTGACACAATTGTCAGTGAATCCCTATGCCGTTATAATTTTTCAGGCATTCATCTATGAGAATGAGGAGCAGACAGCTGCTCTACCACCCAACCCTTTCAACCAATCAGAGGCAGAGATTCAGGAATACACACAAACTGTGGAGAATAAGAACAGCCAATCAGGTACAAACACCCTGAGTACAAGGACACAGAATGTTACTACACACTAGCAAAGCTTTGTGGTCAGCTAGATAATTTTTTGAAAGAAATTAATACTTTTATTCAGCAAGGACACAGTAAATTGAGCAAAAGTGTGACGATTTTTACTTCAAATAAATGCTGTTCTTTTCAAATTTAATTTAATCAAAAAATCCTGAGAAAAATGCAGCAAATGTATTAAGCAGTACAGATGTTTTCAACACTGATAATAAGAAATGTTTCTTGAACAGCAAATTAGCATATAACAATGATTTCTGAAAGACCATGTGATGCTGAAGAAGGAAGTAATAGAAATTTTAGCTGACATTGCAGAAATAAATTACATTTTCATTAAATATTTAAATATGAAACAATATGACAACATTGTCATATTACTATTTTATTGTATTAATGATCATATCAATGCATGCAAAGGACTTGTTTCAAAAACATTAAAAATCTTTACCCTTTGAACAGTAGTATATATAATTACTTAGTTTGCCAGTCCTTTTCATTTCCCGTAAGCTCCAGTGTATTTGATCCAGTACATACTTTCCATCTGAGGGAGACGTTACTGCTTCCCTACCTTCAAAACCTCAATTTAACCACTGTATTTTATTTGGCTTTTTCAAATGATGTTTTCTTGACATAAAAGCTCTTCAGTCAGAGGCTGATGAGGAATTTACAGATGGAGAAATGACTACATATGACGGCTCCACCGTGTCCCTGTCAATCTCACCTCTCATGAGCCCCGAAAGAGGAGGTATAGTATCTCTCATATAATCTCACTGGTATTTAATGACTAAATTAGATATAGTTTTATGTTTTTGGACTGGACAACCTCATGCTGAAAGGTCTCTTTCTCTCGTTCTCAGATAGTCTTTCAGCTCTGCTGCAGAGCAGCGACGGCGATGACCTGACGCAGGATGATGACCTCACTCTACAGGTCACAGAGCTCAGCATCACTAAAGAGATGCAGGTCTCCATAACAACCACCGTCGCCAACAACATTTCAGTCACCAGCTCTTCTGAAAGTCAGCCAAAATCACCCAAAAAGAAGAAAAAGAAATTTCGTACTCCTTCCTTCCTGCGAATGACCAAAAAGAAAGAGAGAAGAGACAAGGAGAGGGAGAAGAAGGACAAGGAGAAAAACAAGGAGAAGGAGCAAGAGAAGGAGAAAGACAAGGACAAGGAAAAGGAGAAGGAGCAAGAAGAAAAGGAGATAGAGGAAGAAAAGGAATGCAAAAAGGACTGAGTAAACATTACTGACTGTGCAGGTGCTTGTGGGCAATGTAGTTCCAGGGGGGTGACGGCCAAATAAATGCCATGGCTAACAGAGACAGGGATATTAACATCAAAGCAATGACTTGTGTGATTGTAAAACATAATATTTCAACACTTTTTACTACAGCTATATAAACAACTAAATAGCCTAAAAATATCCTCCTACACTTTTATAAACTGTACATAAATGCACACAATATCAGCAGACTAAGAGAAAAATTGTAGTCCTTATTCACAGCCCTAAACACTGAATATGAGAAGTATCAGAAATTTTTTGATGGCTCTACATTGTGTTTTGTAGATGAATTGATGTTGTGTGGCGAATTTATCAGTTGACAGTGAATAGTATGAAAGAATTCCTGCATATTAGGAATATTAAAGTATTCAAATCATTTTTACATGGGAAACAGCCATTCAGTGTGATATGAAGCTTTGTTGATTTGCTTGGTTTGTAAATGGAAATGTGGTTGATAACAGATTGTTATTCTACTAATAGTATGATTGACTGATTATATAATAGGATATAACCATTATATGTTAATTACACTATCAAATACATGTATTTTAATTTTTTGTGATGTAATTATGTTAAATAGTGATGTTTTCTTGTTCTCACCAATGCGTTTTTGTCTTCCATGGTCAAATCCTGCTTTTGTAATTTGCAGTCTCATGGTCGTGTGTAAATGTAACATTTCTGAAATAAACACGTGCTACAATTTATGAAGCAAATAAATCATTTTATAACACAGATGTCAACTGAAAAACTATTTGAACAAAACAAGGCAAATAAAACACAAATTGTTATAGAAATGTCAACAAATCAACATTTATTTCTCTCAAATATGTAAATATACAAAACTGAAAAGCAAATGTAACAACAAATGGACTGCAGCAGAATGCTTATTAGACACAGAGGTGGAGAGAGCAAAACAAAAAACTGCTTAATCTGTTCAATGACACCAGTCTTTCCGAACTCCACTGTCTGTGAGGGAGGCCAGTGCTTTCCATTTATGTTTGTTCAACATTATAAAAACTATAGAGCAGAGTTCTCATCCTCTACTGCTCCTGCAGGAGACCTGGTCCTGAGAGCATGAGGAAATAAAACCTGTAAAACTAACCAGGAGCTGTGCTTCACTGAGGACTGATGTTTTATTAGTTACAACATCCAGAGACTCGTTCAGTACAGAACAGCTCCAACATCTACAGAATAAACACCCACTATTACTAGAAATAAAACAAGGAGGGAAATGGGTTACTATTTATTTCATGTCCAATCAGATCTGTTTATGATTGGGTTTGTGGGTTTCAGTTCAATTCACTTTTATGTTTGGTGATTACAGATGAGAACAGACAACACGAGGGTGATCACTGGGGCATTAGGTGCCTGACATTATATTTTGAAGTGTCATTGTACTGGGTCATGGGTTTATCTGCGATACCACACGTGCCAACGCCAACCTTTCCATTCACACTCTCTGGAGATGCAAATATACTCCTCTTCACCTGGAGAAGATTGATCATACAACATGAACATGATGGCAGGGTTAAAAACAAAAAAACATAGCATCAGCATTTCTGTTTCTCTTATACCCACCTGTCCTTTTTTATTCTTGGAATAGGCTTTATTGTTAAACTGCTGCCATTTGGATTTCTGATCTTCTCTCTCCTGCTCCAGCTCCTTCATGCGCTGCACCTTTTTCTGTGCCTTTTTCTTCTTATATTCCCTCTGCTCTGCTATCAGCTCTTTCCTAAGAGAAAACACACAATGGCAAAACATTAAAAAAAAAAAACTTAATTATTCCAACACATGCATACACAAAGACTTGAAGTGCATTAATATCTATAGCACTGGCATTTTATAAAAAAAACAGAAAATCTTGGACTCAAACTTTGTCAACTTGATTTCTTGCAATTAGCTCATGGTTTTTTTAGATTGCTTTTGCAACTGATTAATCTCATTGATCTGATATTATGCATCTTATTAGAGAGGGGAAAAAAGCTATATTTGTGAAGATTTAAAAATAATCATCTGAAAAACTGAGGTGTATAAGCTCAGATCAATATAGCCTATGAAAAAACTGTTCCAAAAAGAAAAAACAAAACCCATTCTAATTGAAACAAAACAAGTTCATGAAACTACTACACCCAATATTTGGTTATAATATAGTATACCTAGAAACTTATACAAAACTATTTGTTAGCTGATCATTTTCGACCAGGAACACCACAATTCACAAGGTGAAAGGAAAGGAAAGGAAAAACATATCAATGCTTTGAGAGGTTATTATACACAGTGAGAGCAAATTAAGCAATCTTTTTTCCAGTGTGATAAAATTAACACTAGCCTCTTTAGGAAAAAGAAAATACATACACATTCTTCATAAATAAATAAAACAGATAGATAACAAATATTAGTCTTTAAATACTTTATATTGGTACGCCTTATACTTTCAACAGTTAATACATTAAAAAAGTATTCATAGCCTTATTAATAATCTTTAAACTGTTCGATACATTAAAGATGTGTTTAGATTTTGTATTAAAACTGACCTTATAAGTCATTTTAACATCTACTTACTTGGATTTGGGCTTTCCCCCATCCTCTTCTCTACTGCTCCTGCCTTCCTCCACCGGTTTGAGCACATGAAGCGGCAACACCTCTGCATTACCGTAGCCAGCGAAGGTGACGGCTGCCGTGCTGTTCTCATTGTCAATCTCTTCAATTTCCGCTTCATACACCCTGCCAATCACACAGCACTGTAAGCAGGTGAGTATGGATATACACACAAATCCCTCCTCCAAATGCAGCCGATCACAATCCCACCCAACGCACAATAAGTAATATCAATATACCTCCCAGCACCGTGTGTTTGCGTGTGATACTCACTGTCCGTCCTGGGTCCAGGTGGCCATGCAATGGTCTCCGACCCTCCAGCTGCGAGTGGGAGGGACTGCCTCTGAGCTTTTGGTGCTGGTTGCACCCTCCACTGGCTGTGATGTCAACAGGTCTTTTGTCAACTCAATCACCTCCTATAGTGACACATAACAGCAACGACTTGATGAATATACTTACATAGAACATACTTTTCATCTTGTCACAAAAACTGAGAAGCTCTGAAAAACATGGCAAAAATGCAAACACATGCAAAAGAACAAACACATTGTACCTGTATTTGTGTAAAGATGAATATAAACTTCACAATTCTACTCTACTGTAGTAATGCCTCACAAAAAGCAGTGGATAATTGTGCCCCAAACCTGAAGGTCCTTCTGCAGTTTAAGCAGATCTTCATTATCGGGATCTGTAGAGAGCGCGGCTTCCACCTGCTGCAGCTGAGCTTTATAATTGCTCAACTGCTTCACCAACTCTTCAGACATCTGAAGAACATTTTTTCAATAAGTAAAAACAGGCCTCAAAACACCAATCATTTCACCAATTCTTTTATATATATACACACACACACACACACATATACATCCACACATAAGTAAATTCATAATAATCTACAGTTCTCTCAATCCGACCTACATTAAGAAATACTCCCTTATACTTAAAGCAACTTTTTCAAATATAAATCTTACATGTTAGGATGTCTGCTTGTGTTATATACGTAGGAAAAAACATAAATATTTCACATTTAATTAACCATGTGTATTTATTAACTTGCTCGTTTTCATCACACGTTTAATTTAATACAGCATTAGCAGTTTGTCTGACAAATCTTTGTTTCGATTCTAGTTCAAGGCAGATCTGTGGCTAATGTATAAATGGAGCACAAGGCCTCACGCTCGACAGAAGCCGTTTATGTTTATAAACACAAGATAACCGGATCATTCTTTAACACGCGTCTTACCTTTCAATATTCCTAGTACAATACTTATATGAAATTCAGATCAATTAAGGTGTTTAAGTATCCCATGAACGACAGTTTTTTCGTGAAAAGAACAGCCTTCCTTTAACGTTTGTATAGCCTCCGACTGTATCGTCGTTTTCGACCCTTTCCCGGATGTGACGCCACAGTCTCGCGTGAGTAAAGTTGTCGCGGTGTTGCTGCTGTCGCGCCCCTGCAATAAAATAAAATTGCAATAAATCCCACACAAATAGAACAAGTGTTTGCTTATAAAATAAAAAAAGAATTAATGTAAAATGTGAATTTGTCAGTCAAAGGCATTTAAGTCATTTATTAATATTTATTAAGCCAGTATAAAAGTCTGAAAAATCTTTTTGAACATTTTAATGAAACTTTATACAAGTGTAAAAACAATAAATATAACTTCATTAAACAGACAGTTTGTATTTTGACCATACAATACACGTTTTATATTATATGTTGCAATCAACAAAAGCAATTCTAAGTTGTGAACGTGTTTGCAAATAAAGACTCGAGACACACACTTCGACACCTACGTTAGAAACCACCTGCACCACAGATGTGTGTACTAAATATACATACACAGAAGTGCACCGTGACACCAACACTAAATATTTAAATAACAGACAAATCATTATGTAGCCTACTCTTTTCCTTTCCTTTCTCATTATTAGTTTATAATACTTTTTTTTTTTTCTACAATGCTAATGTAGCCACTTAAATCTTTAGAGGGAGTGAGTACGACAACATCACTGTATTTTATTGTATGGTATTTCCAAAACAACAACAACAACAACAAAACACATCCTAGTGCAGCGTGCTCGCGCCAGAGCGCTACAAACATACGTAGGGCGATATGATTGGTCTACGGACTGACCAATAAGAGCTTGATGTCTGTCTGTAAACAAAAGATTTCGTCAGTGTTTTCTGGGAGCGCAATAGGGTCCCGTATGTTTCTCAGGTCGAGCGACGTTTAGTTTTTTTCTTCTGTTCAAAAACAAACAAAGTTTAGGGCACACTGCATTTTAAAACGTATTTGAAATTCAGCGATGTCAGCCCAAAAACTTATTAATCAGGAAGAAAGTCTGCATGGTGAGTTACACAATCTGTCTCGCTCGATTAAATAACGTACGTTACCTACATCGACAACTAACGAAAACAATAAGAGCGTTGATACTAACAATACATTATTTATACCATGTACACGCTGTTTTCTTTTTATAATTCTCTATAAAGCAAAACTTTGTGTGTGTTTAAATCTGCCAAGTCTGTTACTTGTTTGCTAAAACAAACACTTATTCTATTTTTGTTGGTCCTATTGTTAGAGTCATTTACGATGACCCCTTTTATATATTGGAAATATGGACTAACAGTCCTTTTTGGTTCAGTTACCGTTATACTAAGTGTAGTAAAGAATGTGTGGTTGTTTGTAAAGTTGTGAAATCTGAAAGACCTAATCCAACATTCACCACTTCTTAAAAGTTATTTAATATTGCTTAATATTCTGATGTACCTTTTCCCACCAGACTCATGGGTAGAGCTCCACTTTGATTCATGCAGTGAACATAGTGAGGGCACACCAGCCCTTTCTGATATCACAGAACTGGAAAAAATGCTTCTGGAGGCACAACGGGAATCCAGCAGTAGTTCACGGACAAGTTCTCACTGCAGCAGGTGTGTATAAACTGCATACATGCAAGACTTTTACTAGGGTGGATGAGAATTCTAATCATTTTGGCTGATGTGATTTCGTTTCCTCCTAGTCCTCGACGTGTCCAGACACCTCCACTCATCAGTGCAGCCTCCTTCAACACACACACCATTGCACAGGTAAAAAAGAAAGAAAAATTTGCGTTTATTAAAATATAAATACCCTTCCACAATATTCATAGGCAAGAATAATGAGTTTAAGCGGTACAAACATTGCACAAGTTATCCACACAGCTCCATCCATCACTTAACATCTTGTGAAGCAAAAAGCAGTGTGTTTGTACGAAACATTGCATCTTATTAGTCCGAGTCCTCTATCCACAATATTTAAATGCTTTCTCCAGTGAAACCTGTCTGATCTGGAGCGACATATGCACAATTCAAGCTCCATTTAAAGTGAAAACAGTCTAAAATAAATATATCTGTAAATTTTGATGACAACAGAGGATTTTTCACTGGGAGAAAATGTTATTAGATGCAACAGAATGCCTTAAAGTGGCACCCATTCAAGACAAAGGACAAGTGATCAAGTTATGTAATGCTAAATTTCTCTAAATCTCAACAAACTCTTTTACATCTTTGATTACTAAAAGAACAGATTTTATTTTGAGGCTTTGCTCTTTCTGTTCCAGGGGGAAGTTGTAGCAGAAAGTAAACAGGAAGCTGAGGCTGTCGCAAGGATCTGTGACTGGTCCAGTCGACCAGAGAATGTACCACCAGCAGCATTTATCATTAAACGGTCAAAACGGAACAGAATGTGCAGCAAAAACACAGACAAAAATGACAAGGAAATGAACACAAACTTTCTGAAGTTACTGCTACCCTCCCTAGTTTTGACACACATACTTATGCTTGGGTTGGGGTGAGACATTTTTCATTTCTAAAGTCTGACTTGATGTTTGGCACTCTTTTGTTCACAGTTTGACTATTTTTAATCTCTCTCTGCAGGATCTGTATTGGAAGACGCCTTTCCACTCAGTGCTCTGTGATCTGAGTCATTGCACATGAATATGTGTGTGTATGTGTATACTGTGTGTCAGTGTCTTTAGAAAGAAGATGACAGCCTGGAACCCTTTAGTTTTTCTCCAGGAGAAATGCTGGACTATGTAAGAGGACACTGTGAAAATATGACGAGAGATGGAAACTGTTTGGTTCTCCTGTGGGGAATTTGGCACAGAATTAAAAAAGATTAATCCGGTTCTGTATGGGTATCATATTAGATTAACCTGGAAATATGCCTAATCGATTTCATCTTCTTTTTTTTGCTTGGAAATAAAATGTTTGTTACATTAAATACTTGAGCATAAAGATTATTTTACGGACCAGGTCACATTGTAGTCCTTCAGCTGACCTGCTTTTTTTAAAAAAAACATTTTTAATTATTACTTTTGAAAAATACAAATCTATGTTTGACAGAAATTTCAGAGGCATATAAATACATATTCAGTCATGTATTATAATGTGATATGCTATGGAAAACTAATAAACACTGCTACCAAAATAGTTGTCTTGAAATTATTTTTTTGCTCAGAAAGACGCTTATTATTCTTATGTGATACTCAATTTTTTTAGGTAAAGGTAAAACCAATCTCCAGTCTCGAATTGTGCATTGGCGTTTTTAGAACAGCAGGTGGCGGTGTTGGACTTTTTGCTTGTTTTTTGGTTGGAGTTGACTCTTCTCAAAACTTTATTTAGAACGTACCTAGCGAACAGAATTAGGGTTAGTTATAGGCAGTATGATTTATGCCAGTGTCGATTTCCTCATAGGCTGCCAGTATCTTTTTCTTCACAGAGAATAAAATACTCCACACAATGGATAACCGTGTAGTCCTATATACAGCATAGCAGTGCTATCTAAAATGCACAACTAAACGTGCCTAAAGAAGACATTGTGCTTAATGATGAAGGAACACGGTTAAGACGTATATTAATAATCAAATTACATATAGCTTACAGAATGACAGCACGGACTTATTTACATAATTTTATACAAATTATAATTTTGGAATATTGTTTGGAACTGATTCTATCTACATGTCTTGCTTTTCTTATTTTTCTGTTGTCCTTTTCACGTATGTATATATTTATTTTGTCTAATTTGTGCACATGATCATGGAAGGTAACTTGGGATTGAGTTAGCTTGGGAGGTTGAAAAAGAGAAATAGTGGAAGACTTTATCAGGACTTGATGATTTGACATTTTGAACAGCAGGAGGTTTCATTAATGCTTTTCTAATGTGTGAACATTTTATAAGAAACCTGCAGGCGTTAGTGCACTTATTTCGCACATACAAAAAAAAAATATTCCCTGTTCAGCATTAAAAAAAAGAACCTGTGATGTTACGATGTTCGAAAGCTTTCCAAAAAGAAACGTAAGAAGATTCTAAAGAATTATCTGTATGCTTCATTGCCTAATTACATTTAGAAAATAATTCACTGTAATATCATTTAGTAGGCCTATTTTACAAAAAACGCAGTTGACAGCATACATTATGTCAAAGGGTTATTTGAAAATCTTCAGTAAGACAAATAGTGATAAATGTAAAAACAATCATCCATGGCCAGCAGGTGCTTAATGAAGTATGAAGAACTTGATGTCGCTCCGCGTCATCTTGGTAGGGAAGTTCTTACAGCTTGACTCCGAATGTTTTACGTCCCTGTGCGTCACAGCCACGCCCATATAACACAATATTACACCTAACCAAGTCATATTCTCATGCGGTTTGTTAGACTGCAGTCCTGGGGGAGAAGGAACTTTGTTGTCAGCTGTTCTCTTGCATCCCTGTGGACTCAGAGAGGCAGCGCGGGAGTCATGAAGCAGGAGGTTAGAGCTGCTCTGGGGTCGGCTCGTCCCTGGCTCCACTCACAGGCAAACCTTTCTACTCAGAGGTAAACAGATGCATCTCATCATATCCTAACCGTTTCTTATGTGTATTTTTCTGTAAGATGGAGAAAGCAAGGCTACAGCATTTGAATGCATCCTTATGGAATGCTAGAGGGATAAAGTTAAGATTAGAAACAAGTTATGTAGGTGAAGTTTAAGGTTGTGTTAAAGGGTAAAAATGTATTTTATTTATGTATTTACTTTTTTTTATTATTATTATTATAACAGCAAGATGACATTTATGCAAAATGTTTTATTTTAACCTAAATAATACCTAAATTATAGCTTTGTTTCCAGCAGAGGTGTTGGTCTTGCCCGGGCACACTTCGAGAAACAGCCACCTGCCAACCTGCGCAAATCAAACTTCTTTCACTTTGTGTTGGCTTTATATGATAGTCAGGGTCAGTCTGTGGAGATAGAGCACACTGCATTTTTGGACTTTGTTGAAAAGGAGAAGGTGAGGAGATATGCATGAAACAATGCATTTGGACATTAAAAATAATGAAGCCATGCAACGCATATTTGTTTATTCATTCCTTTGATTTAGGAGCCAGTAAGTGAAAAAACAAACAATGGAATCCATTACAAACTGCAGTTACTGTACAACAACGGTGAGTACTGTATAAAGTGTGGACTGCTTTAGAATATTCTACTTGTATGTTGGTCAGTATTGATGCTTTGTCATTAATTTTTCTGTCTTGTAGGTGTCAGAACAGAGCAAGATCTATACATCCGTTTGATAGACTCTGTGACCAAACAGGTAAAACAGTTTATGCACTTTAATATCTTTTGCAAGAATATGTTATATGTGTTAGCACTAAAAGATCACTTCAGTGACGACTAAATGTTTAAATGAAAATCATACCTCTTTATTGATAATGTGAATGATATATAATTCACATATATGTTATATGTAGGATGTGTTGTCTATAGAGCTCAGATGCGTTTTTTTTTTCACTGAAATACACATAAATACTGACCTTATACATTTAGGCCATATATTTTCTTCTGCACAACATTATCCTGCTGTTTGCCTATATTACTATGATTCTTTCAGGCAATTGTGTTTGAAGGTCAAGATAAAAACCCTGAAATGTGTCGTGTTCTTCTCACTCATGAGATAATGTGCAGGTAACACACTTAACACATGCAAACATATATAAAATAGTTGTACAAATTAGTGTTTATTTGTAATTATAATTTGCAGCTTTATTATTATTATTATTATTATTATTGTCTTTTTTTACAGTTGATGTTGTGATAATTGTGTTAATCAATTAATTGTGTTAATTGTGTGAATTTTCAGCCGCTGTTGTGATAAGAAAAGTTGTGGAAACAGGAACGAAACACCATCAGACCCCATCATTATTGATCGGTAGGATAAAATGATAAAATTATAAATTAATAAACTAAATAAGACTTGCTCTTTTGTTGATTTTGATCGCTTCCATTGTCCTTATTTGTTAGTCGCTTTGCATAAAAGTGTCTGCTAAATGGCTAAATGCAAATGAAAAAGAAATGTATGCAATTTACTATGTGAAGTACAAATGAAGGCAAGAAAAACTTTTATTATTACTTTTATTATTATTTTATTATTACTTATAAATATATTATTTGAATAAATTGGTATTCGTCTGCTTTAAAGCAGACAGATTGTACTCTTTCATCTCTCCAATTCTCAGTTTCTTTTATTTTCATCTTCATACATTATTCTCTCTGTGACTCTTTTTCTTTACAACCTGATCTACAAATACCTTCATATGTTTGCATGTTTTCTATTTATTGCATAGGTTCTTCCTGAAGTTTTTTCTTAAATGTAATCAAAATTGCCTGAGAAATGCAGGGAACCCACGAGACACGCGTCGTTTCCAGGTACACACACAACTTCATACTGTATATTAATGTCACTGATGTCTATTAATGTGTCTGATAATGAATCTATTTAATCAACATGAAATATTAAATGAAAAGGCTATCCCTTACAGTATTGAATTACACTTTAGAAGTGCAATAGTAAATGTATGTAACTATAAATGTAGCCTCAATTTATGTACTGATTTTTAAAAATCCTTGTGCCCCACATTTTCTGACTAGACTATTAGTAAAATATCTTGTGCTTTGCAGGTGCTGGTCTCTACCACAGTCTCTGTTAAGGGCCACATTCTAGCCATTTCAGATAATATATTTGTCCATAACAATTCAAAGCATGGCAGAAGACCAAGAAGATTTGAGCTGAATGATGGTACAGTAATTACACACATGCTTCTAATAATTCTATAATTACTAATGATTAAATTCAAAATTACACGCACACAACTAATTATGCAATTCAAATCAGTGTGATTACTGACAGCTTGTTTATATATAATGTGTATGTAAATATACAATAGAAGAAAGGATTTCTTGTAGCATAACTTTGCTGTAGTTTATGTAGGTCTGTATCTGAAGTGCAATACCTTTACTTAGTTTACTGAGCTAATATTTGTGTGTTATTTTAGCTGAGATCCCCTGCATCAAGGCCATCAGTCCGAGTGAAGGTTGGACGTCAGGTGGAGCCTCTGTGATTATTATTGGAGATCAGTTCTTTGATGGTCTACAAGTGGTTTTTGGAACAATGATGGTCTGGAGTGAGGTGTGTATCAGTCTCAATATCTGTTGCCAAACAAAGAATGACTATAAATACTTTTTCTGTTTCATTTTTTAGCTTCCTTGTGCCATTTGTTCATTTCAGATTTCACCACAGATTTTCCACATAGCTTTGCAAATTTTGGAAGGTGTGAAATACATAGTTGCCAATATATATGCCTTCAGTAAATTTGTTTCATATTTTTTAAATAGCAATGTGCATGATGTATTCTCTCCACAGAGAGATATCTCTAAGTGATGCTGAAGTTAATCTGGATTTCTACTTACTGAGAGGGTGATGATTTCTTCCTTTTTGTTGTAGGTGATTACACCACATGCAATTCGTGCGCAGACCCCACCTCGTCACATCCCTGGTGTTGTAGAAGTTACACTGTCCTACAAATCCAAGCAGTTCTGCAGGGGACCTCCAGGACGCTTTATTTACACTGGTAAGAATTACAGAGTTTCTTTCCAGTTATATAATGCCTTTTTTTAGAAGCTCATACAATCTAATTTGTTGTTCAATTTGTGCTTGATGCATTACAGTTTAACTTTGAAAAGTGTTTCACTTTTAAGCTTTAAATGAGCCCACCATTGACTACGGGTTCCAGCGGCTGCAGAAAGTGATTCCTCATCATCCAGACGATATGGAAAGACTACCAAAAGTGAGCCAGAAATTTTAGAGTTGATTTCATCCTAAATTCTTTGTCCATTTATATTTGTTCTGCATACCTTTTTAATTCCATTTTAAGTCATACAATAGCATGTCTAATAAATTTGACTGTCCAAAGGGGAAATTTTGTCTCTGTATTATTTCAAAATACAATTAAACATGATTTTTCATTGACAGGAAATTTTACTGAAGAGGGCAGCTGATCTCTTAGAGATGTTTTATGGAATGCCTCACAACAACCAGGTCAACATAACATTTACTCAGGCTTGCAATCCCCTTTACCGTTTGCTGCTGAAATTCAGAGTGGGAAGTGATATCATTCCTATGGATTTATATTTGTTTGAAAATAGGAGATGTTTCTAAAGCATGCATCTGATATAGCAGAGGTGCTCTACGCCATCCCACGAAGCCCATCCCACACAAATTCACACGGAATGATGGGTGTAAACTCCTTTGATGCACAGTTACCCGTGAACACAGAAATTTCACCGGATGTAGAACGAGGTATGTTGTATAAACGCATTTGAGTATGGGACATATGCTCCACAACAGCGTGTTAATGAATGAATGTCTCTCAGTGTCTCTTTCAGTGGGTTTCAGTCGGAGTTCAAACAGTGGCTTCATTGCAGGCAGCACATCCCAGCAGTCTGAATTCAACAATACCAATACATGCATGAACACACACACACATTCACACTCTCACTCCAACATGCCAAGACACACACACTCAAACATACACTCGTCCATTTCTGGGCACAGGCAAACACACACACGCCCTTCTGTGTCAAACTTCTCTGTGGCCACACAGCCGTTCTTAGACAGTCCCACAGCGGACACACAACAATACATCGGTAAGAACATTTGAACCAATTTTTGTTTTTTCTTTCCGAAAAGCATTCAAAGTTTGTTACAGCTGAATTATGAATTTAGCACAACCCTGAATTGAATTATCATTTATAATTAAACCCATTATACTTTTAAATGATTTTCGGTTGTAAAAATCCATGTATACTATGTACACATTTCCATTTTTTTGTTTTTTTACATAATTAAAGATCCAGATATTATCAAATTGAATCATGGTCAAATTGCATAATGATCAAGTATTTACACTAATCCTGAAGTTCATTTTAAACCTTCCTTGTCTCCTTTTCTTTCATGCATGTCTGTAGTGAAACAAAAAAGTGCATTTGCTCCAGTTCTAAAGCTGTAGTCCCCAACAGCACAAGCTTCAAGTGTCCCCATATGCACGGTAATGACACATGACATGCATGTATTTACACATAAGCTCCTCTCATCTGCTCTTTTTGTCTACACTATAATACCTTAGTGATTGTGACAGTACATAGTGTGCAAACCTGACAAACCCATGTCTATTCTGTTTGTCTTTTACAGCCTTGCATGGACTAGTGACACCAGTCACACTCTCACATGGACAATTAAAATTCACAAGTTGTAATCTTTGTAGTCGGGGAACAACAATGTCTGTTTTGCATTTTGAAGGTTCTCTCAGTGCAGGCAATGCAAAAATGATTCAAGTATGTTAAATCATATTGGTTGGTGATAAAGCAACTTTTCTGTTATATGTCTAAAATATGCACCTCTGTATTATTAGTGTATTTGTGGTTTGTGCCCAAGGCATTAAATATAAATATTAAATAACTTTGTGTGTCATCTTGTTGAGTTCTGATTGGCTACTTAATCCTTACATTTACACTATCATTCAAAGGATTGGGGTCAGTAAGATTTTCTCTTAAACTCAACAAGATTGCATTTATTTGACATAATATTGTGAAATATTTCTATTTAAAAATAAAAATATGTTAAAAAAGAACGTTTTAACCTAATTTATTCCTGTAACGGTAAATCTGAACCTTCTGCAGCCATTATTCCAGTCTTCAGTGACATTATGCTAAAGTTAAGCTTAGCTTTTCCTGGAACATTTGTCTACTGGTGACCGTGTTAAGGGTTATTTTCTAACAAGGATTTATTTCAGCCCAGGTTTCACGTGGACTATGTCTCTACAAGTCTATTCTTCATGTCTCATTAAATTCTCATATAGGTTGAGAATTGCTCTTATGGCAGGGGAGGCTAGAAGATAGAACATACTTCACTGAATTCTCAAATGAGCTCTCTTTCAAACGATCAAGTTTTACTATAAGGAGGAGGCATCAAAAATAAAATCTGGAGTGAACATGGAGTTTCTGAGCGCATGAGTGAATCCTCCCTGTGTGTGAGAGAGGAGGCTGCACATTTACCTGTAAATGTCACAACCCCTTTACAACAGTACCAATGTGTGATTTTTCTTTTGTTCACATTTGTCTATGAAATGGAGTAACGTTACAAAATGAAGAGATCTCTTAACGAATGTATGAATTAATGTATAACTTATTAATGTATGAATCAAGCATGTTTCAATTTTTCAGTTATCAAGATTTGTTCGACCTAAATCAATCTATAAGTAAATATGTCATTATAATACGCTGCTTGCAGTGAGGTTGCAGATTGAGAGCAAAATTGTCCAATCACAGAGCTGAGCGCAAATACGCTGTGCTCTGATTGGTCGGTTGTCCTTACATCGTTTACTAAGCAGGAAGTGAATTAAACAACATGTTCGGTCGTGTTCCGAAGACATTAAAAAAGTCCCTGTCGTCCATTTTTTGTTGTAGTCATGTATGTAATATCTATGTTATTTTTCTGTTAGTTAATACGCTAACAAATGTAATAAAATTAATGTGATCCTGTAGGTTACATCTAATTTTACTTCTGCGCGAAAAAGTAACTTGATGTTTTGAGTGATCACGTGCGGGTCTGTGACGTGTTACAGCTTGTGTGCGAGTTTTCAGCATACATTGCATGTGTTTAACAGCGTTTTGACAGCAGTTTGCTTGCTGTGTGCAGTTTGTGATGTCTGACAGCGGTTCTTGTGTTCTGCGAGATGTGACACTCTGCTCGCCAGTAGGAGAAATCCTGCTGAGCGGCTGTGAGAAGGGAGTTCATACCATTAATATCAAACTGGGAACAGACAAAGAGGAAAGGTAACTCCCGCAAACATGACACAATCTGTCAGACATGATAGTGTAAAGTAAGACATGTTCTGGGATCAACATTATTGTCCAAAATATAGACCTATCCCTACCCCTAAACCCAACCCTACCCATAATCTATCAAATCAGAGAGAAATGATAGTTGAATCACAAGGGTGTGATGCACCTAACTTTTTGTTGTAAGGCTAAAATTGACATTTCTTATAGACGTATCCCTCAAATCTGATTGGTTGACTGGAATGTTGTTCTAGTGTCAACAAGGATGTTGATCCAGGAGCATGTTGCACTTGGTGAAATCACATTCATGACACCACAGGTAGTGCTGTTAGTATCGGGGAAAATAAAGCTTTTCGAAATTCAAAATCAGTGGAAAATTTTGAAGCATTTCGAAGTGCTCGAAACATCACATGCTTCACAAGACGTTTATGGATGGAGCCGTGTGGATTGTTATGATGTATTTATCAGCTGTTTGTACACTCATTCTGACGGCACCCATTCACTGCAGAGGATCCACAGTGAGCAAGTGATGTAATCCTAAATTTCTCTATCTGCTCTGATGAACAAACTAATTAATACCGTGCATTTTCAATAAATGTTCCTTTAATGTGTATCTTCTTGTAGTGTGCACCCTGTTGGCCAGTCAAAAATGATCCCTGAGTTACAGCGCTGTGTTGACTGGCTTCAGTGCTACTTCATGAAACCCGAATCCCTCAGTGCTCTTCCTTTGCCTGCCTTACACCATCCGCTTATGCAGAGCGGTTAGACACTTACACACTACTCCACTGTATCTGTAGTTCATTTCAAGTAAAATCAATGATTTTAACTGCCACTGTTTTCCTCCCTCTGTCTCCTTCTCAGACTCTTTTAAAGCACATGTGCTGTGCACTCTGTTTAAGGAAGTAGGACTTGGTAAAACGGTCTCTTACAAGCAGCTTGCTGAAATGATCGGCAATCCAAAAGCTGTGAGAGCAGTGGGTTCAGCCATGAAGAATAACCCGGTGAGTTTGTTGCAGTGATCGTGGCTGATTTATCTTGAGGGTTTTCTTTCTTACTTGATGCAGCCTTTTGTCTGTTCTCTTAGGTTCCCCTGATAGTACCGTGTCACCGGGTACTGCGTAGTTCAGGGGACAGTGGCTCATATATGGGAGGAAAGGGAGATGATATTAAAGTTTGGTTGCTCACTCATGAGAAAAAAGCATTGGAGATCAATGCATCAAAGAGTGAAAAATCCATCTGATGGACCCCAAAGGCACTTCACGCTGCTTCTCAGTTTGTTCATAAACATTTTGCTAATTAAATTTTTGGATTTCTGATTGATGGGACACATTATATTCCACTTTAGCAAACAGACCCTTTATTGCTATCCATATATCTTCTATAGTTAAAGGAATATATATTGGAATTGTGTTTCTGAGAGCAGGTGGTTTGATGTTCTGGTTGTCAGTGTTACATTCCCGTTGTTAAAATGTGATTTAAAAAATAATTTTGTTTTTTAATCCAAAAGGATTATGGAATAAATTGTTTGTTTGTTTGTGTTTTATAGCTAACTTGCATAAGTGATATTTTTGCAGCAAATTATTTTGTATTCTGTATCTCATTTAGACTGATATAAGAAATGTTTTAAGCTAATAAACAGCTCTGTAAAGCAAATTAAATATGCTTTTAATGGTGGATCAATAGTAAATAAAATAAATACAGTCTTTTTATATTTTTGAAGCAAGCATGTTATGCTCGCCAATGGAAAAAATCAAAATACATTCAAATAAAGAATAGTTATTATTATTATTATTGCTCTATTAATGTTTTTAAATGCAAAATTAATAGTTTATTATGTTTTTCTAAATAAAGAACAAATAAAAAATCATAAAATAGGACCCATGTTATATTTAGTGTTTTTATGTACTTAAATTTAAATTAATGATTTAATACAGTTAATACATTTATTGTGTACGTTAATGTTTTTTTAGTTCCTTTCTCTAATTAACCTCTCTTAAACCTAACCAAACCATTAATCCTGTCCCTAAACTTACCCATGTATTGGAAAAAATATTTACAATACAACTTGAACATAATAAGTACATTGTATAACTCATTATTCTTCATGTAAATACAAAATAGTTAAAGACACCTAATATAAAATGGGGAACCAAAAAATATATACCTTTATTATTCTAAGCTTTTGACCATTGTTACTCTATAATATGTCTAACATTATGCAAATTTAGTTATAATATCACAAATAGCACAAATACCAATATTTCTGATTAAATAGTCTGAGAATCACCATTTAGCTGCCATACAAACTCTTCCACTTGCATTATCTAGTTCCTCTGGATGTCAGACAGACAGTCATGATCTGTTTTAATGGAAGGATGAAGGAGGGGCGTCCCTGGGGAGATCTCCACAGTCAGTGGTGTGATGCTGCCTTATATTGTGTTTGATCACATGTGACATGCGCTGCTTCCACTGCCTCAGGCTGTGCTGATCTCTCACTAAGCCTTCACATACGGCTTCATGCCACCTTACAAAAGAGCAATTTGTGGCTGACAGAATAAAACAGTTGGATCATGCTCAGTGAACGCAAACCCTCCCTGCAATTTCAAATCATTTAATGGAGTGTGGGAGCTGCTATCATAACTGTACAGCTTTGTATATTTCCTGAGAATACCTTACACAACAAGGATAGACTACAATCTAAAAATCTTTCATTTTCGTTTTCAGTAGATAATTAAAATATTACCAAATTTACCAAATCGAAGTAATGTATATTTTTTTTTACTATATATATATATATATATATATATATATATAAATGAATAACATAATATTTGTAAAAAGCTTGGGTAACATGTTAATTTGTAGTTATTGAAAAAATTAAGAGTTTTACTTAAATTACTTAATTTTTGTTATTTGCCTTAAAAAATCTCATATATTTACAGTAATTCACTCAGATGCTTTAAAACAAGTGTTATTTTATTTTTAATGTCTTTATACATGTCTGTATGTATTGTTTTAGTTTCAGTTATTTTATTAGATCAAGTTGAACTAAATATAAAAAATATATAATGTTGCTGAAATAAAATAATAAAATAACAAATAAAATTAAAAATTGCTTCTTCTTTTTTTTTTGCATGGTTTATAGCCATATCCAAAGCATCTTACAAGAAATACAAGTGTTTCTTATTATTTACAAAATATAGCAATCCACAGTTTCAAACATCTTCTATAAGAAGAACATTTTATAGTGTTAATATTATTTTTTTCTACAATAGGCCTTTCTGTGTTAGAATGGTTGAGCACCAACTTCACACTATAGTAATCTCTATAATGTTTAAATCTAAAAATTTAATAGGATTAATAGTAGGTCTATCACGGATTAACTCTGATAAAGTTTAAAAGATGTTGTGCTTTTATTGCACGGTTTGCTGAAAAAAACATTTTTGGTGTAATAGCATTCAGAACAAACTGTTTGAAACTTGTAGAAACTTCCCAGGAAGCAATCTTGGGTGATGTTCTTTTGAGATGTCAGCAGATGGAAGGCTAATCTGATGTGGACAACATAACAAATTTAGTAAGATTTAACATTTAGATTATTATACACTTATACGAGGGGCATGATCCAGGGGGAGTATCCATGTAATTAAGTCTACTGTAAATCATTTGTCAGAGTAAGACGTGATCAAACTTTTAATGGTTCAGAATGATAATAAACTATGAATTAAAAGTAAAGATTTTATTTTGATGGACAGAATGATGGTGATTTACAATATTATCCCTGTGCTGCATTAGCCCCATGCGGCTGTTATAATCTTCAAAGCATGTAATGTGTCAGAACAAACCATGGCTTGTGGGTTATTAAAGAAATTGTACTGATTTTGTGAGCAGGTTTTGCTAACCACTAACCCTCACCTTTGAGACCTGATTTTCAGAGCCTTTCAAAGAAGATTTTTAGTTTGTATCTGTCAAAGGTGAACGTATCATGCTGAGTATGTAGATGCTGCATTAAGCTTCATGTTCAGAGGTGATAATGTCTAAGCACATAAATATGATTCATGTGTAACACCATCCAAGATCTCACCTCACAGATTCACCTTTGACACTCGCATTTCACTGTTTTTATCACAGATCTCTGAATTCTCTTCATTTTGTGAACAATGTGGAACTGATCATGTCATCAGTATCAGATGTGTAAAGCTGTCTCCATTAAAATCCTAATATAGAAGATCTGAAGAAGAAGGTACATGTTCAGTTGCTAATAGCTCAGCTATTTGGACATCTGCTCAGTCCTAATAAAGTATACCTTACATGTGTTTGGTTTTGCTGGTGAGGTTTTGAAAACCAGCTACCATGCTTTAAAACAGGCCTACCTAACCAGCAGCTTATTATGCTGGGTTTTTTTTCAACGGCTAACAAATGTGATAAGCTTATACAGATCATCTTTGTAAATACTTATTTATTAGCCACAACACATTTAACAACCTAATCACCAGGGTGAATAAACTAAAAAAATATATCATCGCAACTTTTTCGTGAAGTCACTATAGCCATATTCAGATACAACAGCGCCACCATGTGGAAGAACATGGGATGTGTAATGTTTTGTCTGTGTCTAGGTGAAAAAGAGCTTTGTTATTTGATCAATTAGTACATTTAATACTTATTTTAAACAAACTAGGCATACTAGGTATTTACTGTATAGGCTATTTGCCTCCAGTGCAGTATATTTATTAAAACCATATGAGGAGGATATTCCAGTAGGGAAAAAAACATGCTGTTCACATGGAATAAAACTTAAATTTATTCTCATTGGCTCCAAGGGTTTATCTTCATTCTTTATGCTTTTACACTCTTCCTCGTCTGTTGGGAAATCTCTGTTCTTTCAGAGGCAAACCTGCAGGATCCACCTCATTCATCTGTAATTATAATAGAAGGACATCACTGATCAGTTGCACACTGGGAAAAGAAGCTGCGGAGGTTTTCCAATAAGAAAGAGAAAGAGTCATACTCTTACTATGCGTATCGGTGAAAGTTGCTCTATTGGAGAGTCTGCAGGAATGGACAGTGCATCACCAGCATCCATCATCTGATGGAGACAGATGATTTTTACTTGATGTTATAGTTCTCACACATCTCAGTACTTTGAGTATTTTCAGTTTTTCATGCCACCCAATTTTACAACACTCCTCGGTTACTAAAAAGTACTAAAATGGACATGCAATGGGATAGACAAACACCTAAAAAATCTAACAGACCAAGTGAGAACAAGAGGGTAACCTCACCCTAAATGTTGCCTCCATTTCACCAACGCTTCTCTTTCCACCAGGAAGCCAACCGTATGACCAGTGCTGGCAAAGACTAACCTCCAACACACACACTAGCATTACCAACTGGACCAGCAACCTTCCGTTCCACTCCATGCTAAAACTGAAACAAAGGCATTTGATATTGGCAACATTGGGCTGTCATATAATAAATATTCATTTAAAGGATGTTTTGGTGGGTTATTTAGTTAGTACGTTAGTTAGGTATATAATCTCCTGATTCAGATTCTTACAGTAGAAAAAATGCAATGTTTAATTATTTGGTTCTATAACGTCACACATATGAATTGGTTGCCTGTCTGCATTCATCCATATTTTTCAACAATTTATGCAACAGAAACCATATAAAGAAATTCTATAATTTCTCTAAGCAATGTAAATGAATGTTTAAAGAAATTTTTTTGCAGTGGATAAAGGCTGTTGTAATGTTTTCATAAAAATAATGGTTAGCTAAGACTTCAAATACAGATTTAGAGTCACTTGAATACTTTCTTCTCTAAGTCTTAAGTCTAAATTAGTACATTTATCACAATCTGTCTAGACATTCTTAAAAACAATATGACATTTTGAGAATGAAGAATTTCTTACCTGCTGTCTTTGTTCAAGATGAAGTGTGTTGTTCTTGGTCTCTTTTATACTGTCCTTCTAAAATGAGTAGTAATGCTCTTTTGTCATCAAGACATTTGCGAACACAGGTGCAGGTTTCTCTCTAATGCATGCTCTAATGCACACCTGGGGCTGGATTTCTAAGACCAGGGGACCCAGCTAATGGACCTGGTTAAACCCCGAGATGAATTAAATAATGTGTTTAAATGGTTTAAACAGCCACGTCAACACACAGGGGAACAGATGAACTATGAAAGGCCAAAAGACGTAATGGATGTGTCAAACAAAGTCTGAGTCATCTGACTGCCTATCAAGTATTTGCTGGGTTCTGTTTTTTAATAGACCTACATATAATTATATCTAATAACTGTTATTTAGTTATGATATTTATCTGAAAGTTAGTGGCAACCAACAAACCAAACAAGCAGGGTTTTCATCATTATTGTTTAAGGAATGAACACTTACATTTAAAAGCTTGGGTTTAGTAGGAGTTGTTTTTTGAGAGTAGTCTCTTACTCTTACCAAAGCTGCATTTATTTGATGAAAAATTAAGTAAAAGCAGCACTGTGAAATATTAACAGATTTTAAAGTAGCCTAACTGTTTTCAAACTGATTTTAAAATGTACATTTATTCTTGCGATGGCAAAGCCTACTTCAGTTTTCAGTGGGCTATAACGCTAACCTGATTTTGCCAAGTGCAACATGTCCCTGGATCAACATCTTTGTTGACCCTGGAACAACATTGTGATAAACCAATCAGATTTGAAGAAACAGTTTACAGTTTTGTGAAGTTTAGGCTAACAATCAGTGTTTGGTGCTTGTACATCAGTGTCAGTCATCTATCATTTCCTCTGAATTTTAGGCATTACTCAGGGGTAAGGGTATGTTTAGGTGTAGAAATATGGTCAAGACTATATTTTTGCATTAAAATGTTGTTCTAGGTTGACCTAGGGACACATAGTACTTGGCAAAATCAGGACGTGCGTAATAAAATCCTTCAGGAATCCTTCTAAGGTGCCAATTTTTAAATTGCCTAGTTGTGCTGCTTAATGTTTTTTTGTGGAAAATGTGATATATTTTTCAGAATTATTTAATGAATAGACAGTTCAAAAGCAATTATTTTAAAAATATATATTTCGTACATTTTAGTATATATTATTTTTGTGTTTTATAATAATTAATTATATATATAACTGTAATATTTATAGTCATCGTCCTATTTTGTGAGAAACTCGACTAATCAAATAGCTCAAAATTACCCTTATTTTGAACAGAGGACTTGTATGCTAAGCTACGACACTTCCGGGGCGTTTAAGGAAAATCCCGCGAGCTCAAGCTCCAAAACATGTCAAGGTGTGCACGTGATCGACATTATTACGCGTTTATTGATCAAGCAGTCGCATAACTACTGAAATCCGACAGGTAATTTACAGACTGGTATCTGCATGAACATATTTCTGTATAATTTCTGCGATGTATAGAGTTCGTTTCAGGAATCTCTAGTGACGTGACCTGTGCTGCTCCCTTCCAGCTTTCAGGGTATAATGAGACATGAATATGGATTTTTTAAAAAGACCTTCTATCCCTGAAGACGCGGTCCAGTATCAGCTTTTTCTGGTTCATCCTGACCCATCAGACGAAGAAGCCAATGAAAGATCCCTCCAGCAGATCCTGCATAACATCCTCGCTGAGATCGCCCCTCTTCTGGTGCAGTTCATCTGGCAACATCAAGCCTTCAATCTAAGATACCACCCTGAGAAAGGTATGCATATGTGTATCAGTTTTGCAGTTGTAGAGAGTGTACATATGACTTAAGTTACCTTGTCTACTTCTTACATCTTCTTGTACACTCCTCAGGAGATGTGCCTGCGCACCTGGGCGGTGTTACTCAGTTCGGTGATAATGTGGAGGACGAGTGGCTCATCGTTTACCTGCTCAAACACATCACAAACACTTTTAGTGATGTAGCTGCTGTTGTTTACGATAACGATGGACAGTTTCTTCTGATTGAAGCAGCCGAACACCTGCCAAAGTGGCTGGACCCTGACAGCAGTGAAAACAGGGTGAGTATTGGACATTGGTAATACCATGATATTATGTTTATCGACAAAATTAACTGAAAACCTTATGCTGTGGAAAAAACTTTATCACTATATTATTATTATTTTGAATTCCACCTCTATATACAGAAATAAATGGATCTTACGCTGTTAGTACCATGGTATATTGAATTCAATACCAGCACTGATATCACTACAGTTTTTGGGTGGTTATTATGACTTTCAGAAAAAGAAAACACACTTTGAGTTTTTAAAAGTAAGGTTGTTGTTGTTTTCATACTGAGGTGCGTATATGTTCCCATTGTCTGTTTACTTTTTCTCTCTGTTGTTGTCTTTCTCAGGTGTTCCTGTACCGGGGAGAGCTTCATATATTACCCAACCGCACACGATCTGGAGAGGTTGGCTGGCCCAGGGACTCAGTGCCTGCTGTGGGTCAGGCTCTAGAAGTGCTGCATTCACACACTGAGAGCTGTTTAGCCAAACAGCCCATACGCTCCGCGCTAGCCAGGAGGCTGGATGGGTGAGAGTGATGATATTATTTCTGTTTTAGGTCTGTTTCAGGTTGTACTTATCATTTGTTATATGTGTGCAGGTATCCAGATAAAATCCAGCAGAATGTCCACCGCGCTCACTGTTATGTGCCTGTGGGAATTGCTGTGGTGTTGTCTAGGAGGCCTGACCTTATAGCCCCTGCCGTGTCTGCTTTCTATCTGCGTGACCCTGTTGACCTCCAGGCCTGTCGAACTTTCCACACGTTTCCTTCTGACACTAAAGTTATGACATCAGTAAGAAACAGTCTATTTAGTTCCAAGTAAATGCAGTTTTTAAGAGACACTAATGAATGCTGATGTAGTTTTTGTAAACTCCTCAAGTAACTGTGAAATTGTTCCCTACCCCCTTTGTAGGTAAAGTTTACTCGCTGCTTGTACGCACAGCTGCAACAACAGAGTTTTGTTCCGGATCGGCGGAGTGGGTTCACACTTCCTGCCCGCTCTCATCCCCAGTACAGAGCTCATGAGCTGGGAATGAAATTGGTGAGTTTATGTGTTATCTTGTTCTCCAGTCTTGTATGGAGAAAGCTGACTATTAAAATGTAGAGATGAACACCTGTTTCTCCAAGTATTTTATCAGTGGATTTTTTAAAATATGCTCAGAAAGGTGAATTTTCACGTAAATCATTGTAACTACAGTGCAGTATTTTATTTATTTATGTCTAAGGCACATGGCTTTGAAATCCTTTGCTCCAAGAGTGGACAGTCTTCATCAGAGAAAGAGGCTTCAGTCAGCAGTAACCCGCTATGGAGAGGCTTTTTAGATAGTCTCAAAAAGAATGGATACTTTAAGGTAGGAAAGAGTTTTTGTGTTCACAATACTCAAATAAAGCATTTTTAGCCAGAGAGAGACGATTTAATAATAAAATGGACTTTTTCTCAGTTTTTTATGTGTGTGGATGTGTTTTTGCTTATGTGTTTATGTATTTTTGTAAACCCAGAGTGAACTAGAAGGATCCATGCTATACAAAGATCTAATGACATCAGCAGAGAGTTTCTTCAGACAGTGCATAACCAGCACTCACCGGTGAGAGTGACCTTTCAAAAGTTCAAAATCAGGTTTATTTTACTTTATCTGTGTGTAAATGTTCTGGTATGTACGTTTACTGTATTTTTTATAAAAGAAATCCAACCTTGTTGAGCATAAATGACTTTTCAACAGTAGTGTGTCTCATGGTACTTTTTCTCAAGCCCTGACATTCAGAATCCTGGTCAAGAGGTGTTGAAAGTCTTGGAGGAAGCCTCCTACAGTTTGGAAGAGCTAAGAAATCAAGAAACGCATCTACCAGCAGAGGACAGTGTGTACCATTCGGTCTCTTATTGTTTTCTCAGTGCGATGCACATATTGGCATCAAATATTGATCTTGTATAATTATATCACAGCTTTTGATGAAAGTGAATGTAGACTGTGGATTGAGCACAAAAATGGTTTCTGTCTTCTTGGAATCAATAGTGTTGTTGTCTTCTCAATCGCCCCCTGTAGGTGATGCGTGGTTAGACATCTCACCTCAGGAGCTGGAGAGGCTGCTTGAGGAGAGAGGAGGTCGAGGGGTGAGCGATGCCACTCGCAAGACGGCACAACCTGATGAGGAGCTGCTGGAGGAAGAAGCTGGCTACAGTCTCGTAGCTGTAACGAAAGGCATGAAGAACTTCATCAATGCGTTGTCCTCTCATGAAGGAGCTGAAATACCCAGGTAATGATATTCCATTTAAATTGTCATCATTTCAGTTATTAATCACAATGACAGGCTTTTTTTTTCTCCAAATTGTGTTTCAGATCTTTTCTAGCTGAGCCCTTCAGTTTTGATCCAGATGCAGTAACCAGTGCACTTGATAGACTGCTAGGTGAGTTTGATTTTCAGAGAAAGAGACAATCAATCCCACTTTTGGGGAAAAAAAAATGTGCATATACGAGTGCATCTCAATAAATTAGAATGTCATGGAAAAGTTCATTTATTTCAGTAATTCAACTCAAATTGTGAAATTTGTGTATTAAATAAATTCAGTGCACACAGATTGAAGTAGTTTAAGTTTTTAGTTTTTTTTAATTGTGATCATTTAGGCTCACATTTTACAAAACTCAACAAATTAGAATACTTCATAAGACCAGTAAAAAAAACAAACATTTTTAGTGAATTGTTGACCTTCTGGAAAGTATGTTCATCTACTATATATGTACTTGGTAGGGGCTCCTTTTGCTTTAATTACTGCCTCAATTCGGCATGGCATG
>JAUMHE010000069.1:6998979-7035966 GCA_032359235.1 Enteromius mattozi | reverse complement strand
TATTTTTAAAAAATTTAAATAAAAAAAAAAAAAAAAAAAAAAAAAAAAAAAAAGACGCTGCATAATTAATCACTGCTTGTGTGTTTATTAACGAGATGCATTTGTTTAAAGCTGTAGTCCGTAACATTTGGCGCTGTACGTGCGTCTTGCGGAAGAACACTATAGCCGGAGCTACTTTCCCTGTTTATGTCTATGGCAAATTACGCAGGCACGGGACTACTACCCGAACCAGTCTAAATAGTCCGAATATAAACAATTAGGTGTACCGTAGTGATTCAGGAAAAGCCAAAAACATGTTTTGGTAAATGGATTCATGGTGTACTCGCTTAGTATATAAATTCTGTAAATTCTAAACAAAAAAAAGTTACAGACTGCAGCTTTATATATATATATAAAAAAAAGTCTGGCTGAAATATCAAACGTTGGCTAATATAAAATGTATCGAAAAAAATAAAACTTTTCTAAAAATAAATTAAAAAAAAATGCCTAAGTTTATAATTGTACATTAATTGAAATGTTCAAATAATTTTGTGTGTGTGTTTCCTTGTGTTTTTGTGTGAAAGAGCTTCTGATTCCTGCACTTCCTGAAAAGGCAAATATAGAAAGAGGTTATGTTACCCCACAGCAGGTATACAACCTCCTGAATGCTGAAGCGGGCCAACCTTCACTGCATGATCCCTATTATATACTGATACTGGACTGCCGCTCTGCAGAGAGGTAACAGTGATACACATAAATATATATACATATATAGACCTGTAACTTTCAGTGAAAGGATCATGAATGGGTCTGGCTTTTAAGTTTAACTGTGTGTGTTTATGTGTGTATACATGTGCAGATATAAGCAGAGTCACCTGGTCACAGCCCGTGCCAGTGTGACAGTAATGCATCCAGAACTGGGCTGTTTGATAAGCTGTGTTCAGCTGCAGGAGTTTTCTATAATACTGCTATATGCTGAAGAAGGCCAAAGTCCAGGTATAATATTTTTCTATGTTTATAAATAAAATAAAACCTAATCAAACTGATTAAAATATTATAAAATTTAGAATTTTGTGCTGATAATACATTGTATAGCCTAAATGATGTTATACATTTATAAATGAACATAAATGTACTATTAATTAATATAATTTATATTATGTTGAATAAATGCCAATAGGTTTAATAATAATATAAAAAGTTATTGTTATTATTATATAAAAGGTTATACATTATATTTATAATAATACCTTAATATGAACTGATATATACTATTAATGTTATTATGATTATTATGCTTATTATTTTAAATGTGTTATATAAATTTTGTGACATTAATAAAAAAAATTATAATTAAAACAGTTAAAATGGTTATTTTTATTAGTATAAATTATATTTATAGATACTACTGTTGTATTAATTGATAAATATATAACAAAACCTTATGATTTATAACAAAAAAATATTTACCTATTATTATTATTATTATTATGTTAACTGGACACTTTTATTAGATTTTAATAATAATATTAACAATAACTTTGTGTAAAACTATGAAAATGATATATTAAAATAATGTAATAAAAATACAAGAAAGTACAAATATTATGATACATATATTAAAATTATAATGTTTAAATTTTAATGTAATGTGGCTTTGTGCTCTAGTTGGCAGTCAGGAGGCCCGCGCTGACTCTCCTACTCTCCAGCACTGTTTCTTCCAGCTGAGTGCTTTGGGAATGGACCCTGTAATCCTCCAGGGGGGCTATTCTGCTTTTCACTCTCTCTACCCCTTTCTGTGTACCCCTCGCATGGTACTGCTGGAGTCGGAGCGTCGCTCCCTCACCATCTATCCCTCTGAAATCCTGGAGGGGGCACTATACCAGGGGTCTGCCTCGCAGGCACATGACTACCGTATCATCAAAAACCTCCACATCACACATGTCGTCAATGCCACAGCGGAAATCTCAGATGTTTTCCCAAGTGTTTTACGTTATCTTCGGCTACGGCTTAGTGATGACGCACAGCAGGATCTTCGGCAGGCCCTTCCAGAAGCTTCTCGGTTTATTGCTGAGGCTTTACGGGGAGCACCTGGACTGCCAGGCGGCCGGGTGTTGGTGCACTGCAGCCTTGGACGGAGTCGTAGCTCGGTGCTGACGTTGGGATTCCTGATGGAGCATCGCCGTTGGTCTTTGCTACATGCTTTTCGTTGGCTGAAGGAAAGACGAGCTTGCACTGCCCCGAATGCTGGGTTTCTTCGGCAGCTCTCTGACTATGAAGAACTGCTGTTTGGTCAGCGGCTCACCTCATTGGATGACATCCGTCTCTGAGAAATACTGAAGGAAATACAGTGACATGAAAGGAAGGAAACCTCTTCAGACTTATATAATTGATTGAGTTTATCTTGGTTAAAATAATAAGAATTCAACAGACTGAAGAAAAACTTTGTACGTCATATGATGACTTAAACACAAACATCCATTAATCTAACACAAACAGAAGTCTGTGGATGGCCTTATTCACAAAAAAGAAAAATAGAATGTATTTTGGAATATTAGTGAATACATTTAATTCATCATAAACCAAAGGAAGACAAATATCATGCTAATATTTCATATGTTCTCAAAATGAACATTCATGTAGGGTAGTATGAGGGGAGAAAAATCAGAAAAGCAATTGTTTTTGATTACTGTTTAAACCGGTACAAAACAGTGAACTGTAATTATTTTTTATCTTTGCTTTTATTTTAGGATGTGGTGGCCTGAGGGATTAAAGGTGAAAACTTTTATTTGTGTATAGTTTAGGTTTAGTTTGTAATGATTCTTCCAATATAAGACAGAGATCTATTGACTAAAAAGGGCAATAAAGTCAGTAAAATAACAAGTTTGAATCACTGGAGTAAATACAAACAGCACAGAACATACACAGCTGTAGACTGCAGTGTTTGACCCTTTTCTGCCCTTAACGATTTACTTTGAGGACTGGGATGAAGAAAAAGTTTGGAATCAGTCTTACAGGAATGTGCCAGATTTATTTTTGTAGTAAAGTCAGATGTTTGGCTAGAACTGCAATGACAGGAGTATTATGAGAAATCATATTTTGCTTTTTTAAAAATTACTAATAACAACACTTAAGACAAAAGGCTAAAGACAAAGTCTCAAATGATTGTGCGAAAACATGTTATAACATGCTAAAATTTTGTAAATGAGCATTTCAAATAATACTGAATATTTTCTTTAAATTAATTTGAAATGCTCAATATCTGTTACATAGAGTGCAATAAACTGTCTTTATAACACAAATGTGTGCCATTGTGTTTCTGTTGTGCTAGAGTTTCACAAACATACAAACATTCTTCAGGCTGACAAACGTTTGCCGCTTTTATAGCTCAGTGTTAGTTTGTAAAGCAAAGGTTGCATTCAGAATTGAAACCAGCTGGAGAAACAAAGATAAATATCAGCTGCCAATTTATTTAAATCCAAAAAGTCTCCAAAAATTGCTGTAAATCAAAATGAGAGGAAGCAACGGTGAATGTTGAGTGTTATAGTGCAGAGTGTTAGAGGAGAAAGAGAGAAAGTAACTTCCACTTCTGTTTTTTTGCAGAAAAAAAAAACAAAAAACTTTTTCTTTAATTAAGGATACATAATAGATTATACAAAAATACCTATAGGCTATGTTGGATGTTTTTATTGCAACATTGTGAGTATAACTTATGCATACTAAAAATATGTATGCAAACTGTGTAGGACAGTTTCCCACCCACAGCTGTATGAAGTACCACATCATAAGGATGAGCCCAATGGAATGCGATGTAGACTATGCGCATGCGCAGTTCGAAAATTCCACCTGGTTCCATGAGTTTGGGAGAGTGTGTGAGACTCTGCACGTAGCGCAGCGGAATCCTCTCCGCCAGATGGCGAGGAGAAGAGCGGTGCAGCCTCTCAGATAAAGCCCGGCTGCACACAAGAAGCATTGTAAACACAGAAAAGTTCTCCATCCACGCTGAGCTCCTCATCAGCAGCATCACTAGTGCGACATTGGGATCGATTCACTGTTTGTCTGCGCGGTGACGGCCTGAAAGGTACGAGGATATTTACTTCCCAACCTCTCTCAGGAAGTTTAATTTGTTTTATTTTGGTTTATCGTTAGAATATTTATTATTACAATGTCTTTTTATATCGGTAGTGAAATTGTAATGCAATACACCACAGCAACAATACAAAGATAGCTACTTCACTGTATTTCTAAATAGAGTTGAAAAACTATTTTGGTTGAGAAAATGTGGTGCGCGTGCACGAGTTTATCTTGCACTCATTCTTCACTGTACACAATAATATAGTCACAGTGATAAATCGGAGCGTTCAATCGCTCAGTCTTTAGGAAAAAAGAAGTTTCAAGCTCATTAAGCGAGATGTCAAACTCAGGATCTAATTTTTCATATAGCGTAGCCTATGGTAAACTTTTCAAGTCTTATTTTTGTTGTTATGAAGAATATATATGTGGTCTAAAGTGAATTTGGAGAAGGCAAACGAACTTAACATTATTTGCAGCATTATATTATGAGAAATACCCTAATGTTGCAAAAATGTTATTACACTGTTTCTTTGCGTCGAGCACGCGGAACTCGTGTTTCATTGTCTGACACACTTGCAGTGAGCAGAGTAATCCGTGTTTAATAAAAACGAGTCTCATCTGTCCTTCTGCACAGATTTGCGTCTGTTATCTGTGAACTTCTAGAAAAGTTTGCAGTTCGGTTAAGTCCTCTCGAGTTTTGAAGGGGGGCGGTGCGAGAAGACGTGGCAGTTCCGTGGCTCTGTACCCAATGAACTGCGGTCGGCTTCCATGCTGGACCCTCACGAGCTCACGCACTCCACCAGGGTCTTTCCTGTAATTATACAGCAGGCTACATTTTGAACTGCTGTATGTAATTTTTAAGAAATTAATATATCACTGATGTAACCTAAGTAAATATTTCTATACGTGGATATACTAGATATGGTCTGTAACAGGGTGTCTAAAGGATGGGAATGAAAAACTAAAGTTAGCCGCTGCTTGAGGACTGACAACTCGGATGAATAAAATGATATTACGACAATTCATCGAACACGCTGGGACTGCTAATACTTACTGACGTTTGTGGTGTTGTTTCAACCTTCGTTAAAATTATATTACATAAGATTGACTGGATAGAGCTAGTGGCATAGGAGGTGATATTAGTGGAAATAAGGGGTGGAAATAATGAATTATCAACAATATTCTCAAAAAATCAATTAAAGTTTGTCTAGTTTAAATAAAAATAAAAAAATCAGTTGCGCTTGCATATTGAAAATCAAGAATTTTCTTTAGATTAGGTTTCTTTTTTTTTTTTTAGATTTAAGAGGAAATTTTGGGGGGGATTAGTTTTGACTCCATTTCTCTTGAGTTTTTTTGAAGAGTAAAGAAAGTTGAAAATGTTCTAAATAATGCTAGATGTTAACTTTGAAAATTATTTGATTAAAGATTTCGGTTTCTACTTAGATCTTTATGATAAAGCCAGTTCTCTACGTTAAGGCATGCGTGTTCATGCAAATTTCACGCGTTGAGTTGTTTTTTCGTTATTATGACCTTATACCATTCATCTTATTCTGTCATGTGGCATTAAGAGTTCATACAAGATGCCTGCTCGTTCAGACAGGTTCCTCCTGCAGAGCACATGAGCAAGCACAGCAAAGCAGGTCCTTTGAGTTTTTGATTTTTGGCCCTTTAGGGCATTACTTTTGCATATCTCATATGTCAGAAGGTTTTTGCATACCATTACATATCTGCAAGATATTAAACTCAGATATGCATTTAAGATGCAACAGTTGTACCTAAATAATACAAGTGATAATGATTGTGATCTCTTCGTGTGTGTCAGTAAATTTGTCAGGATATTTGTCTAAAGAGGCTTTCTCGTTGACCAGAGGCTTGCCGTAGTTGTCCTTTTCAACAAAAAAATGCAACATGTTGTTTATACATGCTGACACTAGCACTCAAAAGGGATCTTCCCACAGGCCTGGCGTGATGCTCTTTGTTTGCACTCTGGATTCCACCTTTGTGCCAAAATTGTGATCCAGCAGTGACCACTCTGTATTTAAATGGGTGTGCACTGGGGAGTTTGGCAAACAAAATCACATTTTCAGTGTATTTTACATGTGTTATTTGGTTCAGTAATGCATTTTCCTTACTCTGAGAGTTGGCTGAGGTAACTGATTGTATTAACACCTCAAAAGGCAGAAAAAATAAATTATGACATCATCAGGAAGATGTTGCATTGTATCGTTTTAGATGCATGACCAATGACACACATCTTTTTCTCTCAGGATGGCTTTGTGTTGGTTCCTGTTGAGTTTCCTCTTCCATTCTCTGTACGCCCACAATGACTTCTTCACTTCTATAGGTGAGCTGATCTTCCGTTGTATAGTTTTATAATGTATTCAAATCCATCACTTATTAAGCTATACATCCTGTCAAAATATGAAACTTCCAGGAAGTGCTTTTTTATTTGTTTTTTGCAATATATATATATATATATATAAATATCAGAAATTGATGGTCAATTGAATCTTTGTATGATATTTAGTCTTCTGTCAAACTTTGTTTCACAGATAAGAGAAAGTCTGCTGTGTTTTTAGATTTCATGTTTGACTTTTTGACTTATAGGTCAGATGACAGACCTACTGTACACAGAGAAGGACCTGGTGACATCGCTGAAAGAATACATCAGACAGGAGGAGAACAGACTGGAGCAGGTCAAAGAGTAAGTAAACACACGTTTAATATATCTGCCTGCTTGTGGAGTCGAGGTTGTCCTTTGCTTCACAAATAACGAAACAGCTGTTGAATATTTGGTTTCTTTTTCTGTATCAGATGGGCAGACAAACTGGACTCTCTGACAAACACAGCCACGCAGGACCCTGAGGGATTCCTGGGGCATCCGGTCAATGCCTTCAAGCTGATGAAAAGACTTAACAGTGAGTGGGGTGATCTGGAGAGCCTGGTGCTGAAAGACACAACCAACGGTTAGTGGTCTGACTTAGTAATTAGTGATGAACAGAATGACATTGTACATCTCTTTATAAAGATATATATATATATATATATATATATATATATATCAGATTTTTAATAATTGATGTAATTGATTATACAATGATAATAAGTGATAATGATTGATATTTCATTATAAAATGCAGATTTTTGTGAAAACTATTATTAGTTTTTAATTAAGATTTAATTAAGATTATTTGATTAATAGAAACTTTAAAATAACCGTATTTGTTTGAAATAGAAATGTTTTATAACATTATAAATATCTTTACTGTTATTTTAATTAATTTAATGTCCTGAATTTCTGTCAAAAAATCGTATTGATCCCAAAACTTTGAATGGTAGTGTACTGTTAGTGATATATGATGTTACTCATGTAGCCCACTGCTAATAGTAATTGCATTATTTGCTTAAATATCTCTATATGTGTTATAAACCTCTTAATCTGTTGTAATCTGGTAATCCTCAAATTCTAGCCTCTCTTCTCTGTTTTTTCTCTTTTGTAGGGTTTATCTCCAATTTAACCACGCAGAGACAGTTTTTCCCAACAGATGAGGACCAGACAGGAGCAGCCAAAGCTTTGCTTAGATTACAGGACACATACCAGCTGTCTGCCAACACCATCTCTAATGGAGACTTGCCTGGTGAGCAATTGTACATGTCTGTGTGTTTATGCATTCCAGCATATCCTTATCAAGTACATTGCGTTACTATGGTCTATGTGAACCCTATGAGAAGCATCATCCTGTGTCTGTGATAAGTTAACAAAATGAGATTCTTTGTCAGGTTCCCATAAAACAGACTGATAAAACCAGTTGAATTTAAAAAAAAAAAAAAAGAAAAGAGAAAAAATGACAACACCAGTTATGAAACATATTGTTGTTTAGACCTCACCTGGAAGTAATGGTAATGTGTGTTTCAAATATGTCTCCATAGTTAGTTGTTTAGGAAACTAACCCTTGCTGTAGTGTAATGGTTGTCCTATGGGACGGCGGCAAAATAGATATCTTAAAAATAACATCATAATCATAGTAGTTTCATGATACCTAGAACAACGCAAGTAAATATATGACATTTAATTATAAAGACAGTTTGTTTTTGTTTGTTTTTTTTTCTGTGTGACCTCAGGTGTTGTGCACAAGAGCCGGATGACAGTGGCGGACTGCTTCGAGCTGGGGAAGATTGCTTACTCAGATGCAGATTACTATCACACAGAGCTCTGGATGGCTCAGGCACTCACACAGCTGGATGAAGGGGAGGAATCCACCATAGAAAAGGTCACAGTCATGGACTACCTGAGTTATGCCATCTACCAGCAAGGGGAACTAGAGCGAGCCCTGGAGCTCACCAAGAGGATGTTGAAACTGGGTAAAAAATCAAACCAATCAGAAAATCTTAAAATGAATATTATTGTTTCATGTTATATGTTATCAAAATGCTAGCATGTAGCATTTTAAACTCATTTAAAATTAGTTGTTTTTTTGATTATTTTTTTGTTTAGTTTAAGAATTATTGGCTTGTAGGGGAACGGGCAGAATTTTTGCATATATCTTTGTGATTCTTAGTTTATTTTGAGTAGATAGCCTATTAATAAATAACCTTTCCTGGGGTGTTGAATAAAGACTGTTGAATATTCTAACGAACAATGAATGAATGACTGGAATGACATGTGGGTTAGTTAGGACAACAGTAGAAACACTGAACTTACACAACATGGAAATGATGACTAATGCCACTAAAATCTTTTTTATTCTTTACGTGTGTGTGAATCTCAGACCCGAATCACCAGAGGGCCAATGGGAACCTAAAGTACTTTGAGTTCCAGCTGGAGAAGCAGAGAAAGGCAGAGGCCGAGAAAAAGAAAGAGGAAGGTAAAAAAGGAGAAAAGAAAGTGCTGGATAAACGTGACGCTCAGAGAAAACGCTCCAAAGACCCTCTGCCAGAGAGGAAGAAGTATGAAATGCTGTGCAGAGGAGAGGGAATCAAACTGGTGAGCAGATCGTTTTAAACGTTTATTCTATTTTATTTATTTTTAGTTTTACATTTTCTCTCAAATTCTTTTTCTTACTTTATTTGCAGACACCCCGCAGACAGAGCCGACTGTTTTGCCGTTACCATGACAACAACCGTAACCCGCGGTTGCTTTTGGCTCCGGTGAAGCAGGAAGATGAATGGGACCGCCCACATATTGTCCGTTATCATGACATCATCTCTGACAGTGAGATCAAGACAGTGAAGGAGATGGCAAAACCCAGAGTGAGTTGTGCTTTCTGTACAATAATGACATTTTTAATCAATTCTAAATATATATTATACATGTTATTATGCATGTTTGATTAAAATGTTTCATGACAGCGTCTTATATATGTGAACCACACCAGTGTAAAATTCGTTCTAGCCTTTTAGGGTTTAGGTTTTTTGTAAATATGAGTGAGGGTTGGAGGTGGTGTGGAGGAGCCTGTGTGTAATTCTTATGTGGCTCCTCAGCTCCGTAGGGCTACTATATCCAATCCTGTCACGGGCGTCCTAGAGACCGCCCCCTACAGGATCAGTAAGAGGTAAGGCAATCAGTGTGCGAGTCTGGAACGCCGGCAACAAAACGAACCGTCGTGCCCTATCTGACCCGTAGAATCTGAGAACTCCTTAGCAGAAACAATACAAAACATAGTGAATCCTAAATCACAATTGTTCAGTTAAATGCTGTTTAAATTTGCATTAGATACCTAAAAATATGTTTAAATTACAAATAATTAAAATATTTGAATATTTTCTTTTAAAAAAGGATTGTTTAATAGCATATTGAAATCTAGAATCTAACGTTTCTTATCATGTTGAAAGGAACTACCTGAGACTTTAACTTTAACACTAGATATTGCTTTCATGCTGAGGAGTTGTCCACCCTGCTTTGCTGTCTTTTTGTCATATGGTGCTGGATAAAAGAAAGAAAGAGTAAGAAATGCTCTACTTTGTTACTTTTTCTTGCAGTAGTCATCATGTTGTCTGTGCGGAGGGCTTGAACTGGGACAGAGTGATTTTAAATGACAGTTTGAAAGTTTAGCATTAGTAATTCTTGGTATTAATTTGTACTAATAACTTTGACTTGAGGCATCAAAATTATTTAAACTTTTGCATCGCTGCTGGTGTACAGTTCTGTCCCTGTTCTTTACATGGCTTCAGTTCAGAAAATGACACTAAAGTGACCTCTCTCTTTCTCTTGTTCTTTCTCTCTCTGCTTCTCTCTTGTCTTTATTCTTTTTATTTGCACTTTCTTTGTCCATGTTTTTGTATGTCCTTGCTCCTCCTCCAACCTTTGCTCTCTCTCTCTCTCTCTCTCTCTCTCTCTCTCTCCTCTTTGCTTTGTGTAATGGTGAATAGCTAAAGCGAGCCACTGTACATGATCCAAATACAGGAAAACTGACCACTGCCCAATACAGAGTCTCCAAGAGGTAAGGGGTCAAAGGTCAAAACTTCCTATCCAAAATCCTCATCATCTGATCATCTCTAAAGAGCCCTGTTTGAAATGTAGATTCACAGTGTGTTCTGATACCGAATTAAGCCCAGAAATCAAACCTTCACTTGGCCGTAAATTAGTCAGAGGTTTGTTAACCCAGTTTCACAGGCGACAGATGTTGTAGTCTTTCTTCTACTATAGTCCCCTTAATATTTTGCCTGACTGAAAAAAATAATTGTGAATGCACACATACAGCACAGTGCCTTGAGTTTCCACATGACAAGCCGTTTGAGACTGTGGATTTAAATATCTTTTTTAATAGAGCTATACATAGTTCTGTTGTCTCACTCACATTTCCACCCACACCAAAGTGGTTTAACTTATCCTAGTTATTATGAGTGTTTGAGAACACGTGTCTCAGCATGGGCAGACTGGGTGGAATCGCTGGACTACTCCAGGGTTCCTTTCACACTAAAAACTATGAATGTGTGGGACTGTGAGTTTAAGACCACTAACGCTCTGTAGAGGGAATGAATATATTCAAATAAATTATATACACACTACCGTTCAAACAATTGTGTTAGTAAGAGTCTTTTGAATAAAAAAATGTGTGTTTATTTAGCAAGGACACATAAATGAATCAAAAGTGAATACATTTATAATGTATTTTAATATATGTTTAGAATTAAAAGATTTCTGTTTTAAATAAATTCCTGATCACAAAATCAGCATATTATAATGTTTTCTGATCGATAATGTTACACTGAAGTGTAGAGTTTGCGTTACAGGAATAAATTACATTATAAAATATATAAAAATAGAAAATATATTTTAAGTTGGAATAATATTTCACAATATGACTGCTGAAAAACTTTTAACAAAATCTCACTGACCCCAAACTTATTAACAGTAATGTGTATGAAATGTTATTAATTAATTTCTTTAATCAGCGTTGGGGGTTTCAGTTAGCAATGGTTTTGTCAGAAAACGTGGTTAAGATTAATGTTTTAGTTGATTTGCAGTAGCTGAGGGGTCTCTCTCTCTCTCTCTTTCTCTCTCTCTCTCTCTCACACACACACACACACAATCACACTCATTCATACTCCTGAATGAGTTTAGTGTTGCTAATTTCCTTTACTCTGATATTCAATTTGAAGAGAGAGTGAACTCAGTTTGCTGACTGCTGTCTTTTTTGTTTTTAGTCACTTTTTCCACTCTTACCATGGTTTCACTTGTCTTTCCATTTTCACAATCAGGCATTTTCACATTCATAGCTAAACAAAATAAAATCATTTTGTTCCACATTCCACAAAATCATTAAAATCATTCAATAAAATCATTTTGTTCCACAAACATGATGTGAAAACGTCTGAAACTCTTTGTGCATGTTGTGGCATGTGGTCTTTTTTATTATATACAATGGCATATTAAAAACTTTTATATTTAGTTATTTAACTTTTTGTTCAACTTCCACTCTCCTTTCCTCATTCTAGTGCTTGGCTTTCTGCATATGAGCATTCTACGATTGAAACAATTAACCAGCGTATCGAGGATGTAACAGGCCTGGAAATGGACACAGCAGAAGAGCTGCAAGTAAGAGGAGCTTTCACACAATCAGCCAATAAGATGCTTTTAATCTGACGGCACATTCATGTAACAAGAATCCACCCACTGTAATATTGCTTTGTTGAAAAGGTTGTCATAATCAATGTTTTTCATTGAAGGTTGCAAATTATGGAGTTGGTGGCCAGTACGAGCCGCATTTTGACTTTGGAAGAGTGAGTTCCTGTCCTTCTTTCACAGATAAAAAAGACACATCAGCACTTTAACTCAGCATAGCATTATTATATTGTTTACTGATCAAAAGATTTTTGAACACTTAATCAGATTAGAACGATTAGAATTATTTCTGAAGGATCATATCACATGTGACACTGAAAAGTAATGACTATTGAAAATTCAGCTTTGCCATCAAAGGCAAAAATTAAATTTTAAATAGTAATAGAAAATAGCTATTTTAAATTATAATAATCTTTCACAATATTACAGTTTTTCTGTATTTCTGATTAAATAAACATAGTGAGAATATCCTTATTGTTTCAAAAACATTTAACACCAAACTTTTGAACAGTAGTGTGAGAATATGTCTCATAATTTTCACACTATGTTTTATTATAAATACAGAAAGATGAACCAGATGCCTTTAAAGAACTGGGCACAGGAAACAGAATTGCCACTTGGCTCTTTTATGTAAGTAACCTGTCTTTCACATCACACACACTATAACACACTATGTCAATAATTTCACCATTTTATGGTCTTCAACATGATTTATCACATGGCTGATTTCAACTAATTATGCTTTTTAAAATGCCTGAAATAAAATATAAAGTAAAATAGCATCATACACAGTACTATAATTATTTGTTTTGCAGATGAGTGACGTGTCAGCAGGAGGCGCAACAGTATTCCCAGATGTTGGAGCAGCAGTGTGGCCTAAAAAGGTGAAACACCACTAACAATTAATAATTTTAATAAATAATCTGTACACTAGTTCATTAGTTTTAATATTCACTCTCTTCTTTGGTTGTTATGTTTCAGGGTACGGCAGTATTCTGGTATAACCTTTTTGCCAGCGGAGAAGGAGACTACAGCACAAGACATGCTGCCTGTCCAGTACTAGTAGGCAACAAATGGGGTAAGTTTGCAGTAAATATGACATTTATGTATTATTCTCTTAATAATAAGCGAGTATGGAAATGTAAATGTTTGGCCAACCACAACAATTTTTTTTTCTCACTTGTTTAATTCTCTATTTCTTCTTCCTCCAGTATCAAACAAATGGATACATGAACGAGGTCAAGAATTCAGACGGCCCTGTGCAATGTCCGAGATGGAATGATAACTGTCAGTTTTGTTCAGTGTGGGATGTGTGTCTGGACAAGGAGTGAATGACTATGCATTGGTCTGTGCAGTTTTTCTATTGTTGTGCCCTTCTACCCAAATATTGAAATGTTTAGAGGTTTCCGGGCAACACGTGCTTTGACTGTAAGCACCATGAATATGCAGAGATCCAATCAAATGATTTATTTTAGTTATTTATTTAGGATTGATTTTTAACTCCATGTTTCTTTTGCACTTTCAGCCTTGTCTTAAACTTCAACAGACCTCTTTTTAAAAAAATGTTACTTAAGTTTTAAACCACTGAACACTCCATAAACATTAATGTAATTGTTACAGGGAACATAACAAGCCGAAAGACCAACCGTTTATGACCATAAGATCTGTTACAAAAATATGTTTTATGAATCCCAGAAACTCAAACCAAAGAGTATTTTCCTTAATCCTGAGACCAGTGCAAACAACTTTTATTTGTATTTGTTCTCTTTCTCTCTTTTTTTTGTACTTGTGTGTATGGAAGTGTGATAGTTTTCTACAGAAATAAATTCTATGCTTTGAGTTTCAGTTGTCTTTTGTTTGCCGCAGTTTATGAAAAAAAATAAGGATATGTGTGAGCAGATAAAAAAGGCATTTAGCACATTGTGAGATGGTTTGGAGAATTTAAAATATCTTATGTTTACTGGCCACTCAAGCAATGTACAGTAACAGAGATGTCTGACTGAATAAAGAATCTACTGTGCTAAATTGTACCTTAACGGAGTTAAAATTTGCATAAAAAAATGTTTTTTCTCTTCAACTATTTTGTTCTGAAAATGTAAAATAATTTAAAAAATGAAGAAACACTCTGGATGAATGGCCAGTCCATCAAAAGTCATACACATAAATTTTAAGACATCATTTTATGGAATTTATTTTCTTTCGATATAGCATGAGGTGAAAATGTTCCGTTTTACTTCAGCAAAATCAACTGCACAGTTTAACCCCACATGGCTCAATTTACCCCTCACTAGGGGCAAGTTCATCCAAGACTACTTTTATTTTTAAAGCAATTTATTTTAGATACAAAGTTATAATTCCCAAGGATGCACCATATCCTGAAATTTATATAGGCCTGCATTAACTGGATTCATTGCTGTCATGTGCTTACTTTAAACCCATTGTAAGTAAAAACAGCTCTCCTCTACAAACTCTTTGCCCATTCAAGAAGGTAAGAATTAACTACATTTAATAATGAAACCTAATAATTTAAAAAAACTCCTCAAAATAATATACCCACAACAAACATAACCATAACCTAACTAAACCACCAACGCGGAAGTAAACCTCTGTGAGGCTTCCGGTTCTAGTCTATATGTAACGAGAAGAATAACAACGTGCAGTAAACGGTTAAAACTGTTTGCACTACAAACCAGTGTGTTTACAATACATTAAAATAACACGATAAAACACACCAATTTTCAATATCAAGCAGCAAAACGAACTGTTTTGGACTGGGGAGAAGAAGCCAGTTTTAGCCTATGAAGATTTAGCTAATTTAATCTATAACACAATATATTTATAACCAGCTTTTAAACAAGTTTTAGTAGAACCAGTGATTAAAATAAAATATGCAGTGAAGAAAGGATTTTGTGATATTAAATATTGAGAGTTTAGGTGTGTGACTGCATTTGTTACGGACGGAGAAGGTTGCTGGTGTGTTACATTGACGTTAAAATAACGTTTGTGAATGATGTGGAAGGAGAAGAGGTCATGTGACCCATCAGTACTAATTGAAAGTCGCTCCTCTAGTTGCTGTCACTGCTCGCGAGTCGCGCTCTGCTGCCGCAAGACTGGAAACCAACACGAACGAAAGAGAGAGAGAGACACCTGAGGTACTGAAGAGCTCAGAAGCAGAATATCACAAGTTACCCATTAAATAAGAGAATATAAGGCTTGAAAATGATGAATCAGATCGAGCTTTCCGTTCCATATGATAATGGATATGAACCGGACGAGTACATGATTCAGGAGGAAGAATGGGACCGGGATTTACTACTGGATCCAGCATGGGAAAAACAGCAACGGAAGGTAAGAAAAATTAAATTGAGCTAATAAATGTATAATTATATAACGATTCCCAGATATTTGTGACCCTGGACCACAAAACCAATCAAAAGTAGCACAAGTAGGTATAGCAATAGCCAAAAATACTGAATTGGTCACAATTCATTAGGATATGAAGTAAAGATCATGTTCCATAAAGTTATTTTGTAAATTTCCTACCGTAAATATAGGCTATATATATATATATAAAATTTTGATTAGTAATATGCATTGGAACTTCATTTGGACAACATTACTCTTAATGTTTAGATTTTTTTAAACACCCTCGGATTCAAGATTTTTAAATAATTGCATCTAAGCCAAACATTGTCCTGTCCCATCAATGGAAAGCTTATTTATTCAGATGATACATAACTCCTAATTTAAAAAAAAGAACTGGTTTTGTGGTCCAGGATCACAATTAGTTAAATTAGAAATATCATTTAAGTTGAATATATTTTCATGTGTATTTTCTTTGTCTATTTTCTAATATTTCCATCTTATGTTATTATGTAGTTAGCTTAGATTTAGATATCAGTTGTTTGCAAAGGAATTCCGTCCTGTTATGGTCTCTGTGGTCTGTCAGTGTCACGGAGGGGTCTGGAGCGCGCGCTGAGGATGGATGCAGCGGGTACCGAACTAACAATAGCGCAGCAGCGCGCGGCTCTGTGTGTCTGTTTCTGATACGACTGGAATGCGGACTGTCAACAGATGCTTCCAACACTGGATGACGTCCTTGGGATTAGAATGGATGCATGGGCTAATTTTAACTCCACCACCAAAAGACCTTATAGTAGCTTAATCCGGTGTCCTTGGCGGGGAATTCTTTTGTTTGTATAAACTACACCTATTGTGTAGTCTATTATAATGTTTTCAGATATACACTGAATTGAAGTGGTCAGGCGCTTTACTGACATGTGGGCTACTATAACCGATTTTATTTATGCAGGGTCAGTCTCACTTCAACTGATTTATTAATTTTCTTGTTGTAGCAAAATGAATTCCAATTACTGCACATCTTTTATTCTGACACTCTGAACAGTAAAACATGTAGATACATTGATTGTCATAGCTAAACAGTTTTCAGAACCAATTTAGTACATTTTTAGAGTATTTGACCTGTCATTTCTTTTGACATTCCCAACATGTTTGGTGATTACACTTACATACCAGACCACTTAGAGACAATTTTAGTCTAGCAAAATCATAACACAACCTTAGTGACCTTTTTTTCTTCTCTATATTATTCACTCAAATGCAGCCCCTTTTAGTAAGCAAATAAAGTTATAGAAGGAAGTTAGTCTCCACCTGTGGTCTGCATATAGATCCTCTGTTAAATCTGGTTGGCTTAATAGAACATGATTGCTTGTCCAGGCCTAGTTGAGTGATAATAAATAGAATTCATTTAGGCCTTAAACTGAACCTCACTGACTATATTTACACTTTGCAGAGATCAATAGCTATGGATTGAATGTTGGACCTAGACTTATATTGCTTGTTGATCTATGCTGTAAGGGTATAATCACTCTTTTTTAATTCTTCCATACAGAGACCATCGCCCCACACAGGCATGTTACTGCAGACACACCCTAAAATTTTACAGAATGAATGAAATTCTTTCCTGTCTGATTAGACAACACAGCAGTGCGATACACACGTTGTATTCACTGCATTCTCACTCATATCTCTCTCCTCAGTGTGAGCCTACAGGTCTCTTATCAGAAACAGACTTTGCAGAGAGAGCTAAATTTACACTCTTACCTCGCAGGAATGTGCTCTGGAGTCCACTGTAAAGCTTTCATCTGCCCAGCAATGACTGAACCTGCTTTGAGGGATTAAAAAGACGCTACATTAAGTCTAAAAAATGGCCAAAGGATAGCGGTGGATTTGAGAGTGCAACCTAATACAGATGTGGGCAGCAGTACAGCCGCATTTTGTTCCATGTAATGATACTCAGCATTCCTGGGCCATAACGTTTCTTTTAACGTTTGTCCTTTACATTAGATTTTGCTTGTAATTCCCAATCCAAATGCGAAAATCTTTGTATATATATATATATCTTATATCCCTGTGACAGTGGAATTTTATACAGTAGCAGCACAGGTCATTCTGTAACTTGAGAGATCAACCAGTCGCCATCTCTTTGTAAAACTGCACCTGTCACAAATATGTGAAATATTGTTCCTCTTATTTCCTTTTTATTTATTATTTTGTTTTATTTGACCAATGTTTACTCTTATTTGATGCCTAATGAATTTAAATTTTTGGAGCCCTGGAAGCAAAAGGTCCAGTATAGACTTATATTTTGCTTCTTTAACTGTGGCTCTAAGTAATAAGGTCCTTGTGATGTAACATTTTTGTGATAAATAGTAAATTATGCTTATTAAATTATTAATCTAATAGCATTAACTTTAGTGGACAAAAATGGTATTCATTCTGTAATTTAGATGCTGATGTATGGTAAGATGTACCTGAACTTTTAAGTACCCTGGAGAGCAATCATAAGATGATGCAGAGGATGATATACAGCAGCTTGGAGTTTCCAGCTTTGAAGCTTCTTGTTCATGTAGTTACAAGTGCTGGTTATTTTTGGAGGATGAACTCAGTCTTCAACTCAAGTGTAGATGCTCATGTGTTCAGCACAAGTGTTTTTTTCTTTTTCATAATGCCATTGCCATTCTATTGTCCTGCTGACTGATCTGATTACACTTCCTGTTCATAGTTAGAATGTCTTTCAAAGTTCATTGATTAAATAAAGTGCAGGTTTTGGATAATTGCAGAATCTCTGCTATATACGGTCATGTCTTTTTTATACAGTGTTTGAGAACTAGTTGAAGAACTACCAACTACTTCCTCTCTTGGCGTAAGCACAAGATAATATTGACTTTGTTGGCACAGTCTTCTGCAGTTACCCATGCATTGAGGTTTTGACCTGAAAGTGGTGTCAAAGGCTTTCTTTGTCTAACAACAAACCTGTTAAGATTTAAATCTGGACTACTCCCCCACATTTGGCTTAGTTTTGTGTAAGGATTCTGGATTTGATGAATGTTTGGTGTAGGATACAAATGCTTTGCCAATTATTGTAGGACTGTATGAGAGGATTTGCATGTTAGTGTGCATGACAGGTAAGACATAGACAAAGAGTGTCTATGTGAGGTTGGAGAACTGTATGTTGATGTGTATTGTACTTGTTTCCCAGACGTTCACCGCCTGGTGTAACTCTCACCTGAGGAAAGCTGGGACACAGATTGAGAACATAGAGGAAGACTTCCGGAATGGCCTCAAACTAATGCTGCTGCTTGAAGTCATCTCAGGTAAATTCATTTTATGTTCATTTGTGTAGTGCCTTTCACAATGCATATTGTTTCAAAGAAGTCTTGCGTGCTTTTATTAATTCTGCAATATTTCATTCTGTCAGAGATGAGTGTGTCAAAGTAATGCAGTCAAGCAAACACAAATGAGCATGGCAATAATTACAGCTTGTGTTCCTAATGATTACAATATAAGGATATTTGACTGTTTTTTATGTTCAAAGTAAGAATGCTGAACTTCCTCAGCAATTTGCAATATCAACTATATGCCAATAAAAATGTTCATGACACGTGGTATTTTGGCAGGTGAGAGGTTACCCAAGCCTGACAGAGGAAAGATGCGTTTTCACAAGATAGCCAATGTCAACAAAGCCCTTGATTTCATCACCAGTAAAGGAGTGAAACTGGTCTCCATTGGAGCTGAAGGTATGCTCTATTGCACAACTTTAGTGTTACCTGGATTTCTAATATTTTAGAAATAAATAAGCTGAATAAAGAAAGAAATTAGGGCATGCAAGGTCAATAATTTTGCTGGTCAAATAGCATATTTAAAATTTTTATCTATTCTTTATGTCATTTTAACTTGTGTAGACTTTATTTAACTGAGCAATGATTTTTCTGCAATATTTTTGCAGAAATTGTGGATGGAAACGTGAAAATGACTCTTGGAATGATCTGGACCATCATCCTTCGCTTTGCCATTCAGGATATTTCCGTTGAAGGTAAAGAAAACAAGTCCCGAACATAAAATGCTACATGTCTGCACAAAAAAGCAAAATTATTATTATTATTATTATTAATAGCACATTCCACAACCCTTAGTAATGTGTAAATCATTTAATAGCAAATATCAACAATTAGGATCAGTCATGTGTAAATTATAAAATAATTCTTAAATCATCTTTTAGAAACTTCAGCTAAAGAAGGGCTTTTGCTGTGGTGTCAGAGGAAGACTGCCCCTTACAGGAATGTCAATGTTCAGAACTTTCATGTCAGGTGAGGCTCATTATGGAGTGCAAAAAAAAAAAAGAAGAAAAAAAGAATCAATGTTTTTTTATATAGTTTCATTTTTTATGTTAATTCCAACATGGCACTGATTCTTTCTCTCTCTGGTGAAGCTGGAAGGATGGCTTGGCGCTGTGCGCTCTCATCCACAGGCATAGGCCTGACCTCATTGACTACGCCAAGCTCAACAAGGTCTCAAGTGTGACCCCAGATTAACCTTTGATCCTTTCGGACATTTGATCTAACAGTCCTAAAATAACATGTCTGCCACAATATCCTGATGTTTCATTTTGTTGATATCACTGCACAGATGGTGTGTGTTTACAGTATGTGTGTTTAACTTCATCACACTCAACAGTTCATCACACTCCCACCCTCAGGAATCTAAGGACCTTCTCTAAAAACTAAAAGCTTGACTTTAGTCTGTAGTAGATCCAAATCTTATATATTGCATGTACAGTCAGAAATTGTACACTTTCTTTTCTTTTTTTTATGGCTTGAACAGCTGGAAGGATGGACTGACCTTCTGTGTACTTATTCACAGACACAATCCAGAACTGACTGATTTTCAGAATCTGGAAGTAGCACAAGTGTTTATGTTATTAGATGTATTGTTTTCCATAATAAAATGAATTTAATAGATTAGAGGTCCTCAGTCCTGCTGGACATCTACCTTCTTGCAGAGTTTAGATCCTGTACCTGGAGAAAACGATCTGTCAGCATTGGCATTAATCTCAGACTGCATTCAGAACAGCACTCCAGGAAATTGAAATGATGATTATAAAACATTTATAAAAGATACTTTGCCTGTGTTTATAATTCAGCCTGTAGTATCCTAATTGCCTATTTGTGTGTGCTATTTTGTGCTTGTTACAGTAAATTTTTGATTTACTGTTGGATTGAGATTCTCTGTGAAACTTGGAGATGTTTTGTTGATGGCAAATTTGCGTAGTTAGCAGACATAACCATTACTCCAGCCTTTAGTGTCACAGGATGCTTGAGGAATCCTTTTATTATGCTGCTTTGGTGCTTTTTTACCTTGCTGACCTCAATCTTCTGAACAGTAGTGTGTATATAACTCTAGTTGTTATGGCAGTCAAGAGAAAATCAAAGAAAGCTGGTCCATAACACGTTTTCTCAGAAGATCATTTGGGTTTTCAAAAATCCTTACCTGGAATAGAACTTGGAAAAGTGATCCACATACCTGGAGCACCAGAACTGTTTTTAAACGTTGCTTTCTAAGAATCCATGATAGAACTTACTGTGTTTAATTACCCCTTAAAGTGGAATTTTAGTAGTTCTAGAAACAAGATACTCCAGTGATGTTTTAGATTTGATTTCTTTGCTCCCAGCTTAGGGAATCATAAATTTGTGAGCAGAATGAGACATTGTTTCCAGTCATGTTCAAAGTCAATGTGAATGAGTGTATGCGTACTATGATTTTAATTAGTTGGTTGGATCAGACCGCTGAAGATTAAGGATTTATTTAGCTTGTCAGGGTCAGTCAGTTCAACGGTGCGTAACTAAAAGACCCCGCACGCACAGACATTCCTATCCCTTTCAGCTGTCACTGATGGCTCCAGGTGAGCTTGAATGGGGTAATCCAGCGTTTAGCATGGACCCTAGTGGTCCCAGTTTGGACATGAGGATCAGGAGGGTCCGGGACCCTCTGGATCCCCTGCAGCTGCTTATGTCCTGCAATATGGATTTTTATTGACACAGAGAACAAAAGCTTGATCCCCAGACTCTGCTTACACACACATCCAAAAATACCATAAATAAATAACCATAAACATGCACATTTAGGATGCAGAATGGAAGAACTCATTAGTATTTTTGCTTAATGTTTTTGAAGACATATGTGCTCACCAAGGCTGGATTTTTTAAATCAAAAATACAAACAGTAATATTGTGAATATTGTAACAGTTTCAAATTGAACTGTTCTCTATTTTGATATTCTTTAAAGTGTAATTTATTCCTGTAATAGCAAAGCTGAATTTTCAGAAGTCATTACTCCAGTCTTCAGATCCTTCAGAAATAATTCTAATATGCTGATTTGGTTTCTCAAGAAACCACAGTTTTATTGGCAATGTTGAAAACAGTTAATATTTTTTGTGGAAACCTTAATACATTTTTCTGGATTCTTTGATTTCAAAGTTTTTCTAATAGTCTTTTGTTTTATGAATATTTTACTTTTGATCAACACAGTGCATCCTTACTAACTAAACAGTAACGTATTTATTTATTTATTTATTTTTGCAATTTAAAAGGCCTTTATATTTAAAGGGCAATAAGTCTTTCAGTTTTGTCAATGCTTCCTTTTCAGATTAATTCGATCTAATTTATCATTTGAAATACTTATTTTTTTATTTATTTGTTTGTCTAAGAATTTCAGAGCTACACTTTTCTCTCCTCTAGTGGCACCTGAATACTGACACTCACTTTTGCATGGAAATAATTTAGATTTATATTGATTTAGTTCTTTGTTGATTCGTATTATTTCACATGCTTTATTTATTGGTGCCTTTTTCTCTCCTTTTGTCTTTATGAAGGATGATCCACTGGGCAATCTGAATTTGGCCTTTGACATTGCTGAAAAGCATCTGGACATCCCCAAAATGCTGGATGCAGAGGGTAAATGATAAGCATAGAAAATTCTGCAATATTCCATACACCAGTCCAGCTGAACACAAAGCTTTCAACCAGTGTCTATATGTCATAGTTGAATGTGGCAAATAAAAACTCCCACACGTATATTTTGGTAGGAAGAACCAAGTTCTAGACTCAGACTAGTCCCATGTTCCTCACAATAAAGAAGCAAAAGCACAAAATTGTAAAAACTAAAAGCAAATTTCAAAGATTTCAAGATTTTTAGCTTTACAATATTACAAAATGTGGCTTTTGCTCCACAGTCCTAGTTAGCAGCAGTCTTGACGTATATATCCTGTTATTATAACACTTTTACAGAGGCTCAGAAGGTACAGCTGATCCCTGAGCTAATTCTAGAAGTGTTAGAAATATAGCTGTGCTTGAATGTACAGCCCCTTATTTCCACCTTAACTTTATGTAGTTGTCTCTTTGCTCATCTCCTCTCCTTGCAGACATTCTGAGCACCCCTAAGCCTGATGAGAGAGCTATTATGACATATGTGTCCTGCTTCTACCATGCCTTTGCTGGAGCTGAACAGGTATTGAGTTTTGCATGTGCTAGATTGAGTACGTCAACTATCCTTTTATCCATCTCTACCTTTGTTCTTACTGTGTTTCTCTCCTTCAGGCTGAAACTGCCGCTAACAGGATCTGTAAGGTGCTGGGAGTCAATCAGGAAAATGAGAAGTTGATGGAGGATTATGAAAGACTGGCTAGTGAGGTCAGGAGATATAAACATGTGTCAGATACACTCCACACACTGCACACAGACACATATTACACATAAATATTCCATCTACTCTCTAGCTGTTGGAGTGGATCAGACGTACCATTCCCTGGCTGGAGAATCGTGTGCCGGAGAAGACCATGTCAGAGATGCAGCGGAAGCTGGAGGATTTCAGAGATTACCGCAGGAGGCACAAACCTCCCAAAGTGCAGGAGAAGTGTCAGCTAGAGATCAGTTTCAACACCCTGCAGACCAAACTCCGCATCAGCAACAGGCCTGCATTTATGCCCTTTGAGGGAAAGATGGTTTCGGTGAGAGTTGGACCCACATAGATGCACACATGACAAACCTTTACTTAGATGTATAATTAGATGCAACCTCTTTGCTTATTTATTAATTTATTTATTTTCAAATGTATTTATTTATTTATTTAATAGATTTTTATTTTAATATTGAATTTTTATTTTAATTTATATTTTATTTATTTTGTTTATTTTTTATATTTATTGATTTATTGAACATTTGTTCTGTTGAACATTTTTATTTTATTTAATCTTACTAGTTTTATTTGAATAGTTTTTATATTAAGATGCTTTATAAGTTTTTTCATTCATTGTTATTTTTATGTTTAAATCTATTGTATTTTATTGTTATTATAAAAGTGATTTTATTTGTCTAACTAGCTATCTTTGGGGGCATTTTTCAGCAAATTATTTCCCCCCAAAAATAGTTTTATAAGTATATAGATTGTAAACAATTACACATAAACCAGTGAGGTGAACATGTTTGCATTGGTTTCGTAGTTGATGTTTTTTTTGCTATGTGTTTGTCTGTGTAGGACATAGCAAGTGCATGGCAGGGGCTGGAACAAGCAGAGAAGGGCTATGAGGAATGGCTGCTGACGGAGATCCGGAGACTGGAAAGATTGGACCATCTAGCAGAGAAATTCAGACAGAAAGCTACCAACCATGAGACCTGGGCTGCAGGTGAGTGTTGAGTATAAAGTGATCAATAAAATATAATTTTGCACTTGCATGCGTACTAAATGATGCTGAATATATGTTTTACATGTGTTTTTCCCTAGGTAAGGAGGAGATGCTGACCCAGAAGGACTACGAGTCAGCATCTTTAATGGAAGTCCGAGCTTTGCTGAGGAAACACGAGGCATTTGAGAGTGACCTTTCAGCCCACCAGGACAGAGTGGAGCAGATCGCTGCTATTGCTCAGGAGCTCAAGTATGACCTTTTCAAAAATACTTTCACCTTTTTTGCTGTCTTCATTTCATTTAGCTGTTGGAATGTAAACTTTGGTAGATGCATTAACATTCAAAAGCTTAGGGTCAGTAATATAATTTTTTTAATCAAGACACTTATTCAGCAGGGGTGTATTAAATTGATCAAAAGTGACAGTATTTTAGATTATTGCAAAATGTATTTAAATAAATTTTCATTAAAGATTCATCAAAGAATTCAGAAAAATAGTATCAGTTTCCACAAATATATTACGCAGCACAACTCTTTCAACATTGGCAATAATAATAATATTAAAATGATTTCTAAAACATCATGTGAGAGTGGATTGGAGTAATGACTGCTAGAATATATTACATTTGAAAATATATTTAAATGAAAACAGGTTTTTCATATTAATAATATTTCACAATATTTCTGTTTTTATTCTATTTTGATCAAATAAATGCAGCCTTGGTGAGTGTAAGGGATATTTGAAATAATCCTAACAATATCAAATATGGCAGTGCAAAAGTACTTTGTCCTTGTAACTAACTTGTCACTTTCAATTTCTCATCACCTTACAGGGTCTTGATAGCTTCTTATCTTTCATACTGCTTATCCATAGTTAGACATCCATATACACGCACCATGCTTACAGCATACTTTAATGCTTGAATCGCTGACTTTCTATTTTTACGTTCATTATCTCCCTGCAGGCTTGGTTAGTGTGTGTGTCTGTACATGTATTTAGTAAGTGACTGACAACTTCTGACCTTTCTGTTGTCTCAGCAAGGACAGTGAGGTATTACTGATAGTCTATGGAGCATACTTATGATGATTAGCATACTAATTTTAATTTAATCACAAAAAGCAAAGAAAATAAATGTAGATATCCAATCATAGCAGCAGTCTTAGAGGTACAAAATCAAAAACATAAAAAAGAATGGTGTACATAAAAAGAATATGATACAAAGGCCTAGAATATTCCTGCATTAGTGAGTACTACATCTGTTAACCACTAGAGGGGGACAGAATCAATAGCAAATGCAACCTTTTGACCTAAAGACTTTTATTTTTTGTCTTCTGTTTTATCTTTTTTAAAGTGAGCTGGACTATCATGATGTTGCATCAGTGAATCAAAGGTGTCAAAGTATTTGTGACCTCTGGGACCAACTGGGTACACTGACTCAGAAACGCAGAGAGGCTTTGGAGGTATGCTGTATGTCTCCCAACCTGTTTTGTCTAGAATATTTTTGTTAAATCACTGTATTAAAAAAGTTGACTTTGAAGAATTTCAATTCTGCAGAGGACAGAGAAACTTTTGGAGACGGTGGAGCAGTTGTTTCTGGAATATACAAAGAGATCTGCTCCCTTTAATAACTGGATGGAGGGAGCCATGGAAGACTTACAAGATATGTTCATAGTGCACACCATTGAAGAGGTTCAGGTACACACAACTTAAATGCTTATATTGTTAAACAGACTAGTAATTACACAGCTCCCAGCTGTCAAATATGTATTATCTTCTGACTTTTTCTTTATGTTTGTCCTTAATGCTGGATGCATTTATTTAATATAAAAATTCAGCACAAATTGTATTATTGTAAAATATTATTATGATTTAATAACAATTAAATCAAGTTTGATATACTTTAAAATGAATTGTATTCCTGCGATGCAAAGCTGAATTTAAGGAGCCATTGCTACAGTCTTTAGTGTCACGTGATCCTTCAGAATCGTTCTAATAAACTGATTTGGCGCTCAAAAATGTCTTATTGTCAATAAAGAAAAAAAAATACTGCTTAACAGTTTTGTGGAAACCACAAAGTTTGAACAGCATGCATTTATTTGAAATAGAAATATTTTGATACAATGTAAAAAATCTTTACTGCCATTTTGATTAGTGTAATGCATCCTTGCTGAATAAAAGTATTAAATTCTTCAAAAGATTGTACTGACCACAAACTTTGAATGACAGTGTATATATATAAAAAACAAGTTATTTATTGTGTGTAGACTCTGATAGCTGCTCACGAGCAGTTTAAGGCCACACTTCCTGAGGCGGATGCAGAAAGGCAGGCGATCCTTGGCATTCAGCAGGAAGTCCTGAAGATCTTCCAGAATTATGGCATTCATGGAGACCTCACCAACCCTTACAGCACCATAACTCCAGAAGAGATTGCCATCAAGTGGGACAAGGTCAAACACCCCCCCCCCTCCCCCCCCCCCCCCTCAGACCTTGGTTCTGTTCCATCCTTGCACAGAAAATGCACAAGTGTTATTTAGTTATAACTCAAAGTTTTTAATTTCTAATTCTTAGCCATTCTAGATAATTCTTCAGTACAAGATCATAATCATGATGGTAATGTTGTGTGTTTATTTATGTTTATTAGGTGAAAAAGCTGGTTCCCCAGCGTGACAGTGCATTACAGGAGGAGTTAGCACGACAGCATGCTAACGAAAGACTCAGACGCCAATTTGCTGCCCAAGCCAACCTCATCGGACCCTGGATACAGGCCAGGATGGAGGTGAGTAGCTTCAGCCATACCTGTTATAGACCTACATAAGACATATTATTTTATCTTTTATCTGTCCATCCATCAATCTGTTTATCAGGAAATTGGTCGTTGTTCTATGGCTATGGGTGGGACTCTTGAAGATCAGATGACGCAGCTGAAGCAGTATGAGCATGTGATCGTCAGCTATAAACCCAACATAGACAGACTGGAGGGAGATCACCAACTCATCCAAGAGTCACTTATCTTTGACAACAAACACACTAACTACACTATGGAGGTACACACACACAATTTTTTTTCAGCAAGGATGCATTAAATAGAGTGACATTTTTAATGTTACTGAAGGTTTAATGTTACAGAAAATGCTGTTCTTTTGAATTTGTTCATTCACAAAATGATTAAGCAGCACAACTGTTTTCAACGCTGATAATAAGAAATGTTTCTTTAGCACCAAATCAGCATATTAGAGTGATTTCTAATGAAGTTTTACAACAGTATTTCTCTTTCCTCTGCAGCATATTCGTGTTGGCTGGGAGCTCCTTTTGACTACGATTGCTCGCACTATTAACGAAATTGAGACTCAAATTCTGACACGTGATGCAAAGGGCATCAGCCAGGAGCAGATGAATGAATTCCGATCCTCTTTCAACCATTTTGATCGGGTGCTGTACTCAGCCTTTGTGTATTCTAACTGCTCGCCTGTTTCCTTGTAGAATGGATCATATACTAATCATCATTAAACCATACTAACTAAATTAATCATCACATTCACATTCATTTCATATTTGCCAGTATGCTGTTATGTCTTTCCTTCACTTCTTCAGAGTCATTGCATTGCAGGAGTGGTAGTTATCTTTCCATTCATTTAGTGGAACAAATTTATTTTGACATTTGACAAATCAGATGTGAAATTGATGCAATTTGTGCTAAAATCACAGTTAAATGACTGCTTAAATGGTACTACTTTTAATAAAATGTTGAATATAACACTCATTTGTTATTAAGAAATTTTGTGCTGTTTTATCTATTTTTATATCACCCGGTTTCTGCTCACTTTCTGTGCATGTTTTTGTGTGTTGTGGGTACTTACTCTCAGGAGAAGAGGGGTAAACTTAACACTGATGAGTTTAAAGCATGCTTGATCAGTTTTGGGCATTTAGGAAGTGACAGACAGGTACTAACCAACATGACCTTTAACCTTGACCCTAATGTGTACATGTGTTCATATGCATTCCCTGGGCTGCAGTATATGGTTCTAATGTACCTCTCCTGTGTTATTTTCTGTTTGTGGTTGTGTTCTGTCTCTTTGTGTGTGTTTCTGTGTCAGGTGCTGTCTCTTTCCCTATTCCACATTGCTTTATTATTTCAACCATGTCACTGTGTGACCCACACACTCTTAACCTTTGCCATTTTCCCATGCAGAAGAAGAATGGGGCGATGGATTCTGATGACTTTAGGGCCTGTCTGATCTCGATGGGTTATGATCTGGTAGGGCCTTAAATAGGGTTCACTGATTACCAATCGTAAAAAAATATTCTTAACCATTTTTTTGGTCTTGTTTTCCAGTATAAAATATCTAGGGAAAATACATGTTTTTGTATTTTTATTATTATTGTTATTTTGCTCAGTTAATTTTGATTTTATACAATCTAATAAAATGTTGCATTTACAATTGTTAATTCTCAAAAAAAAAAATTACATTTTATTTAAAATCTGAAATTACATATTGAAATATTTTATTAAGCATAATCATTATTTTAGATTTTTTTTTTTTTGTCAAATATATTTATTTATTTATTATTATTTTGCTATTTTTTTTATTATTATTTTTATGATTATTATGTTATGTGAGTGGCATTTTGTAAAGATGAATTCTAATAACATTTTGTGAAGTTCATGCTCAATACAAAAAAACTTATTTTACCAATGGTGTGTCATCATATGAAATATTATGTTAAGTACAGTGGATATATTTTATTAAAAATGTCTCATTGTATACAGTTTTGTTTGGCAAATACATTTGGTTTTATAGATTTTTCTCCCAGGAAAAATATAGATTATGTGTCTAATGTATAAATAATATATATATATATATAAATGTGTGAGTGTGTGTGTGTGTGTGTATATAGATATTATATAATATAATTTCAATGCTATAATTGTTTTTATGTGTGTGTTTTTTCAGGGTGAGGTGGAGTTTGCTCGTATCATGATGCTGGTTGATTCAAACGCTTCAGGCGTTGTGTCATTCCAGTCTTTTATTGACTTCATGACAAGAGAGACCGCAGACACAGACACAGCTGAGCAGGTCATCGCTTCCTTCAGGATCCTTGCTGCAGACAAGGTGTGTGTGTTATTTAATTTGTTTTTTTCTTCAGAAAAGTAATTTATACCTGAAAAATTCTTTCCAAACTCCTTATCTGTTGTTTATTGTGTCTTGTGCAGCCATATATCTTGGCAGATGAATTGAGGCGAGAGCTTCCTCCAGACCAGGCAGAGTACTGCATCAGCAGGATGCCCCCATACGCCGGCCCCGGGGCCCTGCCTGGGGCTCTGGACTACACTGCCTTCTCCACTGCCCTCTACGGAGAAAGTGACCTTTAACTCTCTCAACAACTCTGACCTTTTACAAACCCATCTCAGATCAGCAGCCTCAAGCAATGAAAACATGGCAAATAAACACAATGAGCACAATTTCAGTTGTTGTTAGAAGATTGATATGAAAGATTGATATGAAATGTTATGAAAAGTCAGTAGACATGGAATGCAGTCTGGAAATGAAAAGAATACAATTAAGAAGATAAAAAGAACATTCATCTGTACCAGTCCAAAAAAGACGTGAAATTTATATTCACTTTCTCATAAATTGTGGAAACTATTTTACTACGGGAAACCATTTTAATGTGTTTCATTATGCTATTATAATAGATAAAGATTTTGTCACTTGAAATACATTAAAATCCATAATTACACTAAATTCAGAATTAAATACTTTTAAGTACATTATAGGTTTTTCCTGCATTTTACTCAGATTTTATAATATCTTATAATATATAAGATTTTGCACATTTGATTTATCCCCAAATGAGATTCACTTAACCACTGTGCTTTTTTTATTTTTGCTCTGATACTATGGTGTACCTAAAACAAACTTTTCGAGTGGTTGTTCACTTCAGAAATCTAGTGATGCCTGATTTCGTATACATTAAAAGTTTATGTAATCTTAATCAGTGAGTCAGATAGATATAAGAGCACCAGCTGTTGATTTGGTTGCACACAATGTTTTAAATTTTGCGAATGCTTCAATGTTTTCTTCAATTTGGTGATTACATAAAGTATCAATCTATGTGCTACTACATTTACAGTTGTGGGTAAAAGAATGTGAACTCTTTGGAATGACAGGCAAACACAGCCAGCTTAACACACAAGCAATTGTTTTCTTGTCTGTATTAAACAGCATGCAAACTATTCACAGTGAAATATGTGGATCCCAAACTTTCATGAATAGAGCAAAGTTCTATAACACAGTGACTGCATTTGTTTGATTTTTGGTCAATTTGTTAAGGTATCAAATCAGTTTTAGTGTGAATGTCTGATGTTGAAATATATGAACAAGAAAGCCAAATGTGTGTTTTACAGTGACATAAATGAAATAAACATTACTTATGAAAATGCAAAGTCTCTGTTTTTTTATTGAATGTTTTGAATAAACTATAATTAACACACTAGGCCTGCATGCACTGTATGTACTTATGTATGCATAATATAGTATTTTGTAGAATATAGCATGCATTACTTGTTTTCAAATGTCTAAAATACAAATTTTAGCAGTTTTTTACTTGTATAAAATAGTGACAGTAAATTCATTATTAATCAGTTGACCATTCACATTAATTACATGTTTTTTTTATTTGATGCTTTTGTTTGTTTTCCTCTTTCCTTTATTTGTTTTTTCCTTGCTTGCTTTCACAACTGTAACTTGCCAAATATGGAAAAGCCCTTTCTTTCCCACTTTACCTTTATCAGATCTCAGCAGCATTATCTCATGATGGGTGGTATGGTGGTCTCTCTGTCCCGGGATGAGTTCAGCACCTGCGGCTGGGTGAGTGGAGCTCTTCAGTCTTCAGTCCCTCAACAGACCAGATCCAAAGTCCAGCTACATAGTCACTGAACATGGATATAGGAGAAGCAGAAGATGAAATACAGTTTCTGCGAACTGTAAGTAAAATGGACTGCATTAAATGCAAATTTGAATGCAATTAATAATATATTGACTATTTCTTTACACTGAGCTGCATTTGTAACTGCAGACAGAAAAAGGGCTAATTATGAAAATTAAGGTAGATTTGTTATTCAATTTATGTAATGGGTCCTTAATGAGATTATTGGATTGGATGCTACCAGATGGGTTACAAAAGAATATACTGTATTTAAAACATTCTTGGCCATAAACAAGCATGTTTCCAGCATATGCGAGATTAACAGTGTATTTAGTCATATATCAATCTAACTGTGAGCAATTGCTCATTCTGTAACTATGTATTTATCATTCATTGTTGGGTTTATGGTTTTATATATGTATGATTTACAGTCTTCGAATTCACATTTGAGAGAGTTTGACCAATATCACTGGTGTCTATTTTTACTTTGTATTATCAGTAACAGAGGAACTGGAGAGTCTGTTGGATGTGTGAGCTATATACTCTCAGCTCCATATCTCTAAAACAGAGATAAATGGAATGCTGTGCTCTCTCTTTCTCACACACATACAGTCCTGATTCACTCTATGTCATCTTTAATGGCTCTAATTCATTAATTGTTTGACGCTTTGTTAAAGCTAGGCTTTAAAAGGGACACGAATGGTTGAATATGTGTTGTTGTTGTGTGTGTGAGAGACCCACTGGTCAGTGAAACCCATATGACAAGCTGGAGGTGCTGGAATTCTCTATTCACTGACTGATAAGTCAGTCCTAAGTATTCAGTCCTTATAAGGCTGCACTGCACTAATGACACACACAGAAACACTGCTATTGTCCTCACTGTAAGAGAAGCAGATACACTTTAGCATATGTGGCTTTTCAAATCACAAATACTGCAGAAAAAAAAGATTGCTTTATTTAGTCAATTAATTAATTAATTACATTAAACCAATTAACTACATTACTGATTGTGATTTTTACCTAATTTTGGTCATTGTTGATATCATTGAGGTTTGTGTGTTTAGTTTTGAGGTGTATGTGCCTTTATACAATCCTATTCAATGTAATAATTATCTTATGACAGTTTTAAATGAAAATTTAATAATTGATAATTTTGCCTTGAGAGTCATTTATTGGCTGAATAGAATATTTTACATTTAACAAATGAACATCAGAAAAGTAGTGTTATAGTTAATCAACCTCATCGTGTCATATTGCCTTAATTTTTTTTATAATATTTTCTTTTTACAATTTGAAATTTTTTATCCTGGTGTAGATCAGATACTATTTAAAATAAATAAATAAATAGAGTTTATATAAAACATTCATATAAAAAAATACAGTTTATTTGAATTTTTAGAATAGTGTCAACTTGTTCGGTTTGTCTGTATGTGAATGTATTACAGAGGGATGAGCTGGTATTGAGGTGTTGCTCATCAGGTCCTCATCAGCAGAAACTGTGTTTAGCTGCAGAAGGTTTCGGTGACCGGCTGTGCTATCTTGAGTCCACCTCCAACTCAAAAGTGAGAAGTGCATTTGCTTACTAAAATTTTTAAACCAATTTAATATTCTTTGTGTAAGAACAGCCTTCCATGTGCATTATCAAACTTCTGAATAACCTTTCCTCTTGCTTACAGAACGTTCCCGTAGACCTTTCTGTGTGCGTGTTTGTTCTTGACCAGTGTCTGTCAGTCCGAGCACTGCAGGAGATGCTGGCCAATCATGAAGACCAGTATGCAGGGGTGGGTAATGTATTCATGTTGTTAAATTTGTGCCAAACACTGTAAAATATCACAGAGTGGTTTTGTTTCAGTCACGTGAGGCAGCTGGGCGGCGTACTCTGCTCTATGGTCAGGCGGTTCTCTTTCGACATGTCTACAGTGACATGGTAAGAGCAGTCTTAAATTTTACCCTTTTATTGCCATGCTGGGAGTATGCTGTTTTAACGTTAAATGTCTTCTTTCTTGTTTTAGTATCTTTGCTGTCTGTCCACATCAGGCCTCTCTTCGGACAAACTGGCTTTTGATGTTGGTTTGCAGGAGGACACAAAGGGTAAGTTCATATTCTCCCCCTGTATAGTGTGAAATATGCATGTGAATGTTTTAATCTTCTGCTCTGAATACATGTTTGATAAAGACTAAAGGGCTGCCATTTTGGTGTCGTGATTGTTGTTTGTATGGTTTTAGGTGAGGTGTGTTGGTGGACGGTTCACCCAGCCTCTAAACAGAGGTCAGAGGGCGAGAAAGTCAGAGTTGGTGATGATCTCATCTTAGTTAGTGTTTCCTCTGAGAGATACCTAGTGAGTAAACACCTGGTATTTGTTTGTATGTTTGTTTATCAGTATTTTTATGCAGTGTGACATGTCTCTCATTCTAGCATGTGTCGTGGAGTAACGGTGAAGGTAATGACAACGGCATTGGCCGAGTGGATGCTGCTTTTCAGCAAACATTGTGGAGTGTGGCTCTTGTTTCTACTCAGACTGCAGAGACGCAAGGTAGATGACCGATCACATTTTATCAATCATATAAACATTTGTTTAGTGTTTTTAGATCTTACTGGCTGCTTTTTATACTTTGTGACTAAATACATTGCCTGAAATCAGGGATTGAAATTAACTTTTTCGCTCACCAGCCAATTTGGCTACTAAATTTTTAAGTTACCGGCCATTCATAACTTCTACTGGCCAAAAACAAAAGCAAAAACAACAACACATGGAAATAAACCATTTAAAATAATAAATAATGTTTTGATATTTTAAATGTTGAATACTGATATTTGGAGTTATTTTAAATGAAAAGATGCTTTAAATGTAAAATTAAAACCGCCAGTATGTGGCAGTAAGTCACTGTTAAGCGAGTCATTGCGATTGAACCGAATCATTTAAACTGTTGATTCATTCAGGAATTAAACACCTTCATGTTCCTCAGAGATATGAAACAGTGCTGTGGCTGTGTTTGGAATGATTTTTATTGGCAAAATAGAGCAAAAACAGCCAATGTAGTGTCTAAAACGTAAGTCTCTTGTTATTAACCTATGAACTGTGGTATAAAATTAATATCACTTTTGTAAGAAAAAACAGCACTCTTTGTGTGATATATTAGCAATCTTAAATGATATAAATATATTATTTTTCTGCCCCCTTATCTTGAGTTATGTGATCATTCTTAATGCATATTGCATTAAGTGCCTGAAATTGATGCAGTCTTTGTGACCATTTTTAGATATATTGGTCCCACTTTATATTTGGTGACCTTACTGTCAGTTACATGAATCATTTGGTACAATGCACAATTACATCTGTTATTAATTTTTGTAGTTACACACTGTTGATCCATCCCTTACACCTTAACCCACTCTTAAACCTAACCATACCACCAAACCTGTCCCTAAACTTACCCGTATCCCACTTCAATAGAATCAAAAGTGTTTTGCAATACAATAAGGACATTGTACTTATTTTTTGATGAAAGTACATAGTAGTTCAGGCAACCTAATATAAAGTGTGACCAATATATTTCCAAATGGACAAACAAAAATTTCTATATGTATGAGTGGCGTCAGGCCTCAGAGAGGCTTTTATTGAAAAAAATAATAATTAAATAAAGTGTCCAGGGGAAAAGTGTCCAAAATAAAGAAGGGAACTGGTGTCCTCATCGTGCTGCAGGGGTAGTGAAGGTCAGGCAGTGTTCGAGGGGGAAGGGTCCAGGTAAGGGCCACACGCGCTCCCCTCTCAGATCCGGGGCGCGAGAGGCGGCGGCTTCATGCAGCGTGACGAGCCCTCCTAGCTCCCTTCCTGGCTCCCTTCCACAATTTGTGTCAGGTTTTCATGTGTTTGATTTTGACCTGTAGGTCATGTGAGAGGCGGGGATACTGTGCGTCTATTACATGGACACACAGATGAATGTTTGACCATTCCTGCAGCAGAACACAGACGAGAGGATCGCAGGTCAGAGAGGTCAAATAACTCTTTCAATAACATTTATTACATCCTATTTCATTATTTTCCGTCTTTTCCTCCAGGTCTGTCCATTTTGAGGGGGGCTCTGTATCTCTTCAGGCACGATCTTTATGGAGGCTTGAAACATTACATGTTGCGTAGGTTTTCCTCCATTTAGTTATTGTATGACAGTACATAAAAGTATATAATTATTCCTTCTGTACTGGTCAGATCAAAGTAGTGAAGGGTTGTTTGCAGGTGGAGCGGCAGCCACACACACTGGGGTCAGCCTTTCCGTCTTCGTCACCTTTCCACCGGCTTATACCTGGGACTGACTCATGATCGGGGGCTACAGCTGGTGGAGAGAGAAAGAGCTGATGTTAAATGTACTGTATTCTGTCTCCGCGCGTCAAAGGTTGGATAATATCAGCTATAAACCATTTATTATATTGTTTAGTGCGCATCATCATTGTCATGTCTACACTTTCTCTTGAAGGGTGATGTGGTAATAAATTTTGATTATGATCAATACAAACGCTATTCCCTCATTATAGGAAGAGAGCCAGGAGAGCACACACTTTAAGAGGAGAGATGGCATGGGTGCACCTGAGGTCAGATATGGAGACTCTCTCTGCTTCATTCAGCATGTTGACACAGGGCTTTGGCTCACATATCAGACCACTGACTCCAAGAGACAGAAGGAAAGTGAGCCACAGAGACAGGTAAGCTTAAATAAATAAATAAAATAAGGTCAAATATCATATGAGAACACTCACAATAGAGAACATCAGAACTCATTCTAATATGATCATTTGATGCTCAAGAAACATTTCTTATCTCATAATCAGTGTTGGAAACATTGTGGTGCTTAATTTGTTTGTGGAAACTGTAATACTTTTTTTCAGGATTTTTTTCAGAATAGAAAAAAAATAAAAATAATAATACTAAATAAAAGTCTTACTAACCCCAAAATATTTGAACGTTAGTGGACTTCATTTCTAATGAACTCATTAACTGCAAGTTAATAATCTTAGTATTTAATAAGCCAAAACATATCTTCTTAATCTTTTTATTGGTTCCATCTGATATACATTTTGATTAAAATAATTAAAGTGAAGTGGTTCTCTCTCGTAGGCTGTTTTGCAAGCAGAAGGTCACATGGATGATGGATTCACCCTCTCTCGCTCTCAGAGGGAGGAGTCACGAGCTTCTTGTTTAATTCGAAGCTCTGCCCTTCTCTTTTCAAAATTTATTAGGTAAATATAAAAAATAGGACAGTGGTAGCAGATAAAAAAATCTGTGCTTGTTAGTTTTTTTTGAGCATTTAGGTTTCCAAATGGTTTTAAAAGAGCAAAATGTGTTCAAAAAAGCACATTTATGTTTCGTAATGATTTTCTTCATTTCTAAAGGAGATTAGATGAGGTCAGCCAGAAGGAAAACAACACTGATTTGGATCTTCCAATTGAGATGATTCAACTGACTCTCCAGGATTTGCTTGGTTATTTTCAAAGTCCTGAAATGGGGCAGGATCATGAGATCAGACAGGGAGACATTAGAGCATTGAAGAACAGACAAAATCTATTCCAGGATGAGGTAATACCTGCGGAGAATGAAAAACTCATATATCTTGCTACACACTGCAATAATATCGGAACTGTTGACTTTTTTTATTCTGCTTCATTGTGCTTTTCACAGGGTATAATCACTCTGGTGCTGGACTGCATCGATCACTTGCATGTGTACAACAGTGCCTCTCATTTTGCAGAGGCCGCTGGGAAAGAGGCAGGAGAGTCTTGGGAAATTATTTTGAACTCTTTTTATGAGCTGCTAGGTATAGGATGACTAATGTTTGGTAACACTTTACAATAACAGTACATGAATTATCATGTACTAATACATTAATTAACAATTACTTGACTGTAAACTA
>JAUMHE010000069.1:6988516-6998879 GCA_032359235.1 Enteromius mattozi | reverse complement strand
TTAGTTTATAGTTAAGAAATTGTTAATTCCTGTATTAGTACATGATAATTCATGTACTGTTATTGTAAAGTGTTACCTAATGTTTTAAAATGTATAATTTAGGTTTAGCTTTTATTAACAAATTTTTCTGTTTTCCCTGAAGCTGCTCTAATCAGGGGTAATCAGAATAACTGTGCCCACTTTTCTGCTTCCTTGGACTGGCTGGTCAGCAGACTGGAGAGGCTGGAGGCTTCCTCTGGTAGATGGTTTGCTGAATTGTTTAGCCTGTATTGTGACTAAGCTGAATAAGCTGATTTTAGCCTCTCATTTGTTACTTTTGTTTTCAGGAATATTGGAAGTGTTGCATTGTGTTTTAATAGAAAGTCCTGAAGCTTTGAACGTTATTAAGGAAAGTCACATAAAATCTATCATCTCACTTCTGGACAAACATGGAAGGAACCATAAGGTAACATTTACAGTACCGGGGTCTGCATGTAAGATCAAACAGAAAACAGTATGAAATAATATTATAATTTAAAATAACTTTGATATATAAATATATATTTTTAAATGTTCATATCAATGCATTTATTTGAAATAGAAACATTTGATCACATTTTAAATGCCTTTGGTTAAAGTGTATTTCTTTCTTTCTTTCTTTGTTTTGCATCTGCAGATCTTGGATGTGTTGTGTTCACTCTGTGTGTGTCATGGCATGGCCGTTCGCTCTAATCAGCATTTGATTTGTGACACACTGCTGCCAGAAAGAGACCTGCTGCTACAGACAAGACTGGTCAACAGAGTTTTCAGGTGATTTGTTATCAACTCCCACAAAACAAAATAATAGTGAAAGGCACATTTAGAGGTAATAATTTGCACATCTAAAATATTATTTTAGTCTGTTATAATATAGAAATAGACCAACTATGAGTATAAATGTTATATAAAAATTATAATAGCATAAAAAATCCTATAGGACATTTTTTTATTCTGTCTTTTTCTGTTTAGTGTGCGTCCAAACATCTTCCTGTGTGCAAGAGATGACTGTGCCCAATACAAGAAATGGTATTATGAGGTTGTAGTTGAGAAGGCAGAGCCTTTTGTGACAGCAGAGCCTACTCACCTACGAGTGGGTTGGGCTAGCACTGAGGGGTACCGTCCCTCCTCCACAGGGGGTCATGGCTGGGGGTCAAACGGTGTAGGAGATGACCTCTGCTCTTATGGCTTTGATGGACTCCAGCTCTGGACAGGTGAGTACATGCACTACAGTTCAAATGTTTGAAAGTTGTTTTTTTTTAATATCCAGCAAGAATGTGTGAAATTGCTCAAAAATAGAAGTTATTTTGAACTGTTTTCAACATTGATTATAATTATAAATATTAAGCATTAAAAGAATGACTTCTGAAGGATCATGTGACACTCCAGAAGTGGTTGCTAAAATTGTACAATATATTACAATAAAAAACAGAAAACAGAAAATATTTATTTGTAAATATATTTTACAATATTGCTGTTTTTGCTGTATTTTTATCAAATAAATGTGAACTCCAAACGCTATTTTTTTTCATTCTTTCCTAGGAGGTGTAGGTCGGAGGGTCACCTCACCCAATCAGCACTTGCTTAGGGAGGACGATGTCATTAGCTGCTGTCTTGACCTCAGTGCAACCTGCATCTCTTTCCGGGTCAATGGACAGCCAGTTCAAGGCATGCTGGAGAACTTCAGTGTGGACGGGCTGCTGTTTCCAGTCATCAGCTTCTCAGCTGGAGTACAGTGAGTTGCCTTTGAATGGATTTTGATTATGTGTTACTTGCATGTTTGTTTGCTCATGATTCATCATCTAATTGACCAATTCTACTTTATTTTGTTTTAAATTAACTAATTCAAAATTATGACCTGTACATCCTAAAACAGCTTCAATAGTGCATTGTTTTGTTTTTTCATTAGGGTGCGGGTGCTGTTTGGAGGCAGACAGGGGGAGTTTAGGTTTCTTCCTCCAGCTGGTTTCTCTCCATGCGCTGAAGCTCTCCTTCCCAAAACCCGCTGCAAGCTGGAACGGCTTCATAAACTCACACGAAATCACACTGAAAGCCAGCGTGACCTTTTAGGCCCTGTGGTACCTATAAGCCCAGTGACCTTTATCCCCATTCCAGTGGATTCCAGTGAGGTACTATTTAATTTCAAGTACTCTCTGATTATTTTAAATTTAGCATCAGTATGTTTATTTCAAGCTACAATCTGTCTTGCAACAACTTGTATGAATGTCTGACACCCTTGTGCTCAACTCTGCATCTTGTCAGGTCCAATATCCTCCACAGTTGGAGCAGATCAGAGAAAGATTAGCAGAAAACCTTCATGAACTCTGGCTTATTGACAAAATAGAGCAGGAATGGACCTACGGACCTGTAAGTATCTGAGTAGCATTTTAAGTAGCTCCATCTCATTCTGATGTATACTGAAAATACATCTGTTCTCCTAGGTTAAAGATGAGAGCAGAAAAGTACACCCGTGTCTAGTTGAGTTTTCCAAACTTCCAGATCAGGAGCGAATTCATAACCTCCAGTCATCTGAGGATATCCTCAGGTATTCCATTGATTATTGTGCCTATTAAAGTATTAATTAGCTCTTTATTATTAATCATGCTTTTTTTGTGTTGTGGAAGGACTCTTCTGGCTTTTGGTGTCCATATTGGACTTTCTGATGAACATGCCGAGGACAATGTGAAATATGTCCGCCTTTCAAATAAGTATATCAAAATAAAGTTCCTCACTAAGACACATGACATTTACTCTTGAATGCAAGAGTTAAAAGTGTTGTATGTTAATTAATCCTGATTAAATCATCTGTCCAGGTATGAGTTGTGGAATGGATATAAACCAGCCCCGGTGGATCAGTCCCGTGTCATGCTAACAGCTGCACAGGAAGAGCTGGTGGACAAACTGGCTGAGAATGAACACAACATCTGGGCCAGAGAGCGTATCAGGCAGGGCTGGAGCTGTGGACCACAACAGGTGGAAATTAAAGTATTTTTATGAAAACAAATTATATAAATATGATCTTGGCGACTGTTTATTATCACCAGCATGAAAATGCCAAATGTTTCTACTTGAGACCATCAATATTACCATGTGGAAATTGATTCTCAATATATATTTCTATGTTTTAGGATGTAATGTATAAGAGAAGTACTCAACTGGTGCCATTTGCCCTGTTAAATGAGAAGAACAAACAGGCTGCTAGATATGCCATGAGGGACGCACTGGGTACTCTTCTTGGGTTTGGATATACTGTGGAACCGCAGGAGCAAGAACATGGTTGGGAGCATTATCATTTTATAGAGTTATAGAGTATAGTCTGGAGAATTACCTTTTGGCCAGTTACTCAACTTACAAAATTTACTTTTAGAACATATAAATGTATGTAAGTGACAGTAAGGATTTTTACGTTAAAACAAAAAAGTACTAAATGTTTCTTAAGAACCGAATCAGCATATTAAAGTTATTTCTGAAGGATTATGTGACCCTGGAGACTGGAGACTGAAGACTAATAGCTGCTCAAAATTAAGGAATAATTTATATTTTAAAATTATTAAAATATAAAGCAGCCACACAAAAAGTGTTTGACAGTTTTTAATGTATTTTTGATCAAATAAATGCAGGCTAGGGTGAACAGAAGTAAATAATTTTAGAAACATTGATAAACCTTAAACTCAAACTATTGATGGTAATGTATGTTAATTAAACATGAACACTGTTGTGTTTTTCCCTCCCATAGCTTCAAGCAGCAATATTAAGTCTGTGACTGCAGAGAGATTTCGTATTTTCCGTCTGGAGCAGCTCTTTGCAGTGCATGATGGAAAATGGTACTTTGAGTTTGAGGCCATAACTGATGGAGAGATGAGAGTGGGCTGGGCACGACCTGGATGTAAACCCGACGTGGATCTTGGGTCAGACGATCAGGCCTTTGTGTTTGATGGTTCTAAGGTATTTCAGTAATAATTTATTATGTCAAAGCAAATTGTACTGAGCTCATAAACATGTTATGACGTTGCCTTTAGGAACAGTTAAGGATCATAAAATAAAAAAGTCAATAGATTATATATATATTTTTTGCATGTCATATTTTAGGGGCAGTGGTGGCATGGTGGGGCAGAGCGACTAGGTGGCAGCTGGAAGAGGGGGGATGTGATTGGCTGTTTGTTAGACCTGACTACATGCGTAATGATGGTTACTCTTAATGGAGAGCTACTGCTAAACAGTCGTGGTTCTGAACTGGCTTTAAAAGATTTTAATAAATCTGACGGTGAGTTTTCCTTTCTATCATTTTCAATTCCGTTTTGACACAAATTTATCAAATTAAAAATGTATATAAAGGTATACATTTCTCACTGTTTTTTCTTTGATGAATTCTAGGTTTCCTGCCTGTCTGTAGCATAGGGATCAACCAGGCGGGACGTTTAAATTTGGGCCGCCAGGTCGACTCACTAAAATATTTCAGTGTTTGTGGCCTACAAGAGGGATACCAGCCTTTTGGTTTGAACATGAGCAAAGAGATACCACTATGGATGAGCTGGAGAGAGCCTTTGTTCATTCCTATACCCAATGACCATCCTAACATACAGGTTAGTTAATTTACATGAGGTGTGGGTGATGTATTTGTAGATAATTTTTTTTTGCAGATAAACCAAATGCATGTTTTATGCATTAATTTAATTTAATTTTATGTATTTAATTTAATTTTAAATAAAATTAAATAAAATTAAATAAAATATTTTATTTTATTTTATTTTATTTTATTTTATTTTATTTTATTTTATTTTATTTTATTTTATTTTATTTTATTTTATGCAATGCAATGCAATGCAATGCAATGCAATGCAATGCAATGCAATGCAATGCAATGCAATGCAATGCAATGCAATGCAAGGCTACAATAACATAACTTTGTTACCAAGCATCTTAGATTCTATTATTTTAAATGAACATTTACAATAATGTCAAATGTGGTGTTATATAATATTATATAATATTGTATAATGTTCAAATTGCTTCCCAGGTGATTCGTGTCGATGGAACAGTTGACACTCCATGTCTGAAAGTAACACAGAAGTTTTTTGGCCAGCAGGAAAGGGACACAAGCAATGTTGGATTTTACCGTCTGAGCATGCCAATAGAGTGTGCACAGGTTTTCTCTAGCCCCGGGGAGGTCACTGTGCCCCCCAGCAGGAGTGTGGGGTGCCACCTCAGAGATATAGAGGAGGGAGAAGCAGATTCTGACTTTGAGGTACTGATGAAAGCTCACAGATACACAGGATCCAGAGATGAGCTGAATAATCACAAAGACCACAGCCAGGAAAAGCCATCTAGACTCAAACAGCGGTGAGTTCAGTGCACTCCTTCTTGTTCACACCAAAACCAAACACAGTTGGGCTAAAATTAGTAACTGTTGACTGAAACTGTCTTTATTACATACCTTTATCAACTGATGGCTGTAGGTTTCTGCTGAAGAAGAAACCAGAGTTAAACACCAGCCACTCATCAGCACGTCTGTTGGAGGAAGTGATGGCCATTGAGAAAGATGAAAACAACCGCCTTGTTCAATGCACTACGGTAGTCATTCATTCATTTGTACCTGGATCACTGAATGGGACCTTTGAAACAAGTAGTTTTGGTTTGACTGGGTTTAAAATAATCGCATCTCTCTTTTTATATTTTTCTCACTGCAGTATTATTACTCTGTGAGAATCCCCTACAGTCAGGAGCCGTCTTGTGTTTGGGTTGGGTGGGTAACTTCTAAGTTTCACCATCAGGATATGACCTTTGACCTGGACAGAATTTGCACTGTCACAGTCACTCTTGGGGATGAAGGGGGGAAAGTTCATGAGAGGTAAGAATGCTGTATCTTTAAACAAAGAAAAGTAGATATTTTTAGTCTTTTTGTTTGAATATTTGATAATACATTAGGTTCAATGTAGTATTTAATTTAATCTGAGTATTGTTTTTGTAAACTACAACTATTATAAATCTTAAATAAAAATAATTTAAAAATAACACAAGCACATAACACATGTACTTAATAAAAAGGTAAATTAAAATATGAATAGATGCTATAAGAGTATATTAATTAATAATAAACTAGTGTGTGTTTTGATTATTTGTTAGTGTGAAACGTAGCTGCTGTTACATGGTGTGTGCAGCAGAGGGCAGTAGTTTGTCCCAAAGCCGCAACAGCAGTGGACTGGAGATAGGATGTCTGGTTAACACGGCAACAGGGCTCCTGACATTCACTGCTAATGGCAAAGAACTTGCAACATACTACCAGGTGAATATCAGTTAGCAGTGTTAACATTCCCATTTAAATATTTAGCTTTGCATATCATACCATTTGTAATATAGTTTATGCATTACTGTTTGCTAAATTATCTTGCTGTCCCATAAAATATGCCTATATTTTGAAAAATACTATCAAGCATGCCTTAACTATGTAGCTGAAATTTTAGCGACAGCCAAAAGCAAAGCACTTTCTAGACACTTCATTTTACATGTACATTTTCCTTATTAACTTAGACCTCAGGCATGTCTCTTGATTTATAGGTGGAACCTGGAATCAAGCTCTTTCCTGCTGTATTTGCAAAAGCCACAAGTTCCAACGTCTTCCAATTTGAGTTGGGGCGTATTAAGGTGAACCAATTCATGAGTTCTCCATCATTCCAGCTTCTGCAAGACCAAATAAATCTAGGAAAAAGTGCATCTTTGAGCCCAGTGGACTTCATTGCAAGCTTGCGAATAATACATTTCATAGCCAGCGAGTCCTTTGGCGTTAATAAATAAAATATTGAATGCAGTATCAGTCTTCTTAAAATGGGTTGCAACACTTCCATTTCTTTCTCAGAGCAAGATTATATTATATATTCTTACATAACGTATACATTACTGTATTATTACCTTTACATAAACACAGTTGCAAACTTCTAAAAAAAAAAAAGCATTTCTGCATATAAATGTTTTCTTATTTATCTATAATATTTGCTGCAGGTTATGGATTTGTATTGTTGCCCACAGAATGTGATGCCGTTATCAGCGGGAGTTTTTCGGAGTGAAAGAAGAAATGCAAAACCTCAGTGTCCTCCTAGATTGTGTGTTCAACACCTAACGCTAATGCGGTGGACCCGAGTACCTGACCACACTCAGCTTGTGGAAGTGACCCGTCTGGAGGAGAGATATGGCTGGAGAGCTTGCTGCAGTCAGATCCAACAGATCATGACCCTGCATATACCTGAGGAGAACAGGTCAGAGGTCATGTTGAAGTAACCGCTAACATGTTTCCCATTTTTGCCTATGGAGCTAGAAAAAAAATAAATAAAGTTTTGAAAATGAATGTTTAATAACATATTTTTTTTTAGTTCAGAATGTATTTTTTTTAATTAATCTAACCATTTACAGCTAATTTCCCCATAAAAAATGTGTTGTTTAAAAATATAAAATTAGTACATCTATAACATTTTTACACACTACACCATTTTTGACATTTTTATATATAGAGCAGTTAACAAAATTACATTTACTTAAAATTGTATTTTAAAGTTGAATTTAATTTTAATTTGGTACATTTCAATTTTAGAATGACATTAGCAAAACGGTTTGTGGTGTATATAATACACTTGTATTTTTAATATGGAATTTAAGTTATATATATATTTTAATCCAATAACCTTCAGATCTCTTCTGAATTTCAGATTTATCCTCTTTTTCCTCTTTCAGGTCTGTTGACATTCTGGAACTGTCTGAACTGTGTGATCTCCTGAAGTTCCATGATCGCACCCTTCACCTCTACTTAGCCCTTTTAGCTCATGGAAACACACATGTAAGCCATGCCCTCTGCAGCCATGTGGACCAATCACAACTTTTGTTTGCCTTGCAGTGCTCTAGAATGCCAGGTCACCTGCGAGCAAGTTATTACAACCTCCTCATAAACACCCACCTCGGTGCCCACGCCAGTGCCAGACAGGCCATGACCCATGAATATATTGTGCCTATGATGGACACCACGCAGTCGATTACACTCTACAAAAACAATAAGAAGGTGCAGAGATTCCCAGGAAGTGACCTCAGCACTTCCTTATGGCCCAGAATGTGTTTTTCATCACCCTGCTTCATCAGAGCTTATAAAATGGATGTGATGGATGAGGGCAGGGCTTTGTGGAGTAACTTGCACCAAAACAGCCCAGAGTTCCCATTGGATGTATTAAAGGATGTTGTAATTACAATGCTGAAGGAGGCAGTGGCAGCAGTATGGCAGGGTGTGAGGGATCCTGCCGGGGGAAGCGTAGAGCTCCTAATGGTTCCTCTGCTCAGTTTACTTCACACTCTCCTGCTGATGGGTGTGTATCAGGGGACAGATCTGGAGGCTGTTTTTAGTCTCATCCTGCCAGCCAGTTACATGAGAGGAACATGTAAAACAGAAGAGATGGATGAACTTGAAGAAAGTGATGGAGAAAGAGAGGAAAAGGAGGGTAGAGATTGGATGGATAATGTCCCTCTGCAAAGCCTTCTTCAGATGAAGCTTCCAGAAGCTGTCAAATTACAGGTTAGCATAGTTCATTTAAAGCCGTAGGTTACCCAAAAATCAACATTTTACCAATCGTCTACTCATTCTTATGTCATTCAACACTGTTGTAATTACATTCTCAATGTACATTCTCTTATAATATCTCCCTTCCTCACAATTTCTCATTTGTCACAATCAGGTGTGTCACCTTTTGAAGTACCTGTGTGACTGCCAGATACGTCACAGAGTAGAAGCTGTGATGTCATTCTCAGGTGACTTCGTAGGTCGTCTTCAAGACAACCAGCGCTTCCGATACAATGAAGTTATGGATGCCTTCAACATGTCTGCTGCCCTCACGGCACGCAAAACTAAAGAGTTCCGTTCTCCACCTCAGGAACAGGTCAGAGGTCATAGGTTGACTGGATTGAACTGTGTATTTCAGTCATTATTTACTCGGCTCATTCCAAACCTGTATGACATGGGTGTCCAATTCTGCTTCTGGAAGGCCAACATCCTGCATTGTTTAGCTCCAACACACTTGCCTAGAAGTCACTAATGAATCAGATTCAGGTATGCCTGATTAGTGATGGAGCTAAACTCTCCTGGACAGTGACCATCAAGGAACAGATTTGGACATCCCTGCTTTATGACGTTCTTTCTTCTGTGGAATACAAAAGAGATATTAAGAGATACAAAAGAAGTATGAAAAGAGGTATTAAGAGATATAAAACAAAAAATCTATAAAAATGAAAGTCAGTAGGGTTTAATGTTGTTTTAGAACCACTGAAACAGTTTTTAAAATATTTTCTTTTGTGTTTCACTGTAAGTCATACAGGTCTGGAACATTGTTAGGGTGAATAACTTTTTTTAAAATTAACCCCTTCAGACCTGAATTATGTTCCAAGTTTCATAAAAATTTAAAAGTTCATTTTTCCTGTTCTTCAGGCTTCCATAATTGAGACTAAATAATAATAATAAAAATTTTAACATTCCTTAATTGAAATATTTTTGTCCATTTCAATGGACATCAGGTCAAAACAGTTGTACCTCACAAACAATAAACCAACATGAAATTAAAAACAAAATAACACAAATGGTTGGTCTTTTCTTGAAGTTTCTTCTGAAGGTAACAAACTTCAACAGAAAAACATTTCAACATTAATTTTAAGGTTTTTGTTTTATAGACTGCACATTGTTTTTAAAAAACTAAAGCAAACTATAACAGGCTTGTCCACCCCTCCCATGGGAGCATTGTACTTGGATGAAATGTCTTATCTAACTGACTAGCTAACTAACTAACCAAACCTAATTTTCATTCTACACTCACCAACTGTTGTAGATCTAGCACAGGGCTGTCCAAACTCAGTCCTGGAGGGCTGGTCTCCTGAAGGGTTTAGCTCCAACCCTAATCAAACACACCTGAAGCAGCTAATCAAGCTCTTATTAGGCGTGAAACTTTCTTGCGTATATTGAGGCAAGTTGGAGCTAAACTCTGCTGGACACTGGCCTTCCAGGACTGAGTTTGTACAGCCCTGATCTAGCATCATTTGCATCTCCATCTTCCTCATCACTCCGTATAATGTCAATATCTGAGATATTTCCATCAGCTGTATGTTCAAGTACTTCAAAAACTATATAATCTGTGTATGAAATAGTTGCAACTATTTATTAGTACATTAATATAAACTTTTTATATAAGAAAGTTCAATCACCATTACTGGAGATTTAATTTCAGTAACAGACGTTTGAACCCATTGTACAGTATAATGGACAGATATATTTGAAAAAATCCTGATTTAAAGCTTGCAATTCTACAATTGTTTTTTAACTTTAATTAGT
>JAUMHE010000069.1:6976192-6988416 GCA_032359235.1 Enteromius mattozi | reverse complement strand
AAATTAGGTGAAATGCTCCAGGAGCAAAAAAACATGAGCTGACATGTGACGTCCATTGTAATGGACGCAGGGTCTGATTTAAAGATGTATGTGAAAGACTGTGGTGAAAGAGTGGTTGTTGATTGGATGGAGGCATATCTGAATGTGCGCTTGCAGTCAATTATAAGAAAGCAGCAGATTTTATGCAGACAATATAATTAAAGATGTCTTAACTTTTTTTTTAAGGAAATTAATCATTCACATTATGAACAAAATTTTTGGAAAAGATGAGGAATTTTAATTTCATGCAGATTGAACTTTCCCTAATTAGTTGTGTCCTTTTTTTTTTCTCTGTCCAGATAAACATGATGTTGAGCTTCCGGGAAGAGTGTCAAGAATGTCCCTGTCCAGAGGACATCCAAGATTTGATGTGGGAATTCCATCAGGATCTAATGAGCCACTGTGGTAGGCAGCCAATTAGGACAACGATTGCTACAGTTGTATTGATATTAACTGGCATCATGGCCTCTCATATGCATTTATTCGCATCTTTTTACTTTGTTTAATACAGGAATTGATATAGACAGTGATTTGGAGAATGAGGATGAGGACAATCAGTCAGTCAGGAATCACCTCCAAAGCCTAGTGGATAAGATCATTCATTTAAAGAGGAGAATGTCAGGCCTGCCTGAAGAGATTGTGAACAAACCTGGTTGGAACCAGTCTCTCTAGTCTCTCAAAAATTATCTTTTTCATTATTTTGGGATCACATTGTTATGTTATGAACTGTATTAATACAGCATCTTGATTCTGTTACTTGTAAAGCTGCACAGGTTCTTTCAATTACACACCAGATGAGTGAAGTTAAAACAGACCTCTCTCTCTTTCTAGTCTCACTACAGCAGCTGATATCGGAGACCATGCTGCACTGGGCCCAGGAGGGAACGATAGAAGACCCAGCTCTGGTGCATGCTGTTTTCAGCCTGCTGCATCAACAGTATGCTGGGCTGGAAGGCCACATGTCTGCACCACTACAGAAGGCTTACTGTATCAGCCAGACATCTGTGGAAGACACTCTTAATCTACAGTGGGCTCTAGCATGCATTCGTTCATTGCTCACAGCTAGGATGGGCAAAGAAGAGGAGGAACTCATGATCAGAGGACTAGGGTGAGAGAAGAGGACTGGATTTGGAATGTAATACTGTATAATTGCTTATTCTATATACTGCACTGTATACACTGTACTATGTATTTTTTTTTTAAATAGTAAGTGAAACATTATGCAGCATTAACCATTTCAGACAATATTGTGCTTTATCTTAATTAATTAATCAAAAATATATATTTTTGTATCAAATAAACGACAAAACAAAATAAAATATATATCTTAAAATGTATTGAATATATTTAAATATATTTTAATATTTCATGTTTTTAAATTTTTTATTACATTTTATTCCACAATATTACCCTTATTACTGTAGATACCTCTTTCAAAAAGCTATTTTTTTACTGACCTCAAACTTGTGAAGGGTAGTTTATTTTTATGAATAAGCACAAATACATCATAAAGTGACATTTCTAATCAGACACTGAATAGAGTACCAATAAAACATCTCAGCCAGCCAGTACTTATTTTGACACATCCCATCATACAATTTTCACTTATTAAATATCCAATATTTCTGATGGACTACTATGTCCAAGTCAGTTTTATTCCCAATCTAAGACCTTTGTTTTCTCGTGTGTAGTGACATTATGAACAATAAAGTTTTCTATCAGCATCCTAATCTGATGAGAGCTCTGGGGATGCATGAGACCATCATGGAAGTTATGGTGAATGTCCTTGGTGCTAGACAATCTAAGGTAATCATAATAACATCAAGTACTTGCAGTGATTATCAGCTTCTGCATTCATTATGGTTGTAAAATGTCAACTACATAATTGAACCACTCAAATTAGAACTTAATCATTGCATTAAGTGCAGTGTTTTGATTTATTCACTCCCATGAGGTGCTCTGTTAACTCTTATCCTCTGGCCTCATTAAGGAAATCATGTTCCCTAAGATGGTCGCACACTGCTGCCGTTTCCTTTGTTATTTCTGTCGAATCAGTCGGCATAATCAGAGGGCCATGTTTGATCATCTCAGCTACCTGCTGGACAACAGTAATGTTGGACTTGGTATGTTTATATTGGGCTGATTGTTAAACCTGTAAATAACCTACAATCTAAACATTTTAAAGGAAGTAGACAAATAAAAATGATTTTTCTTATCAGCTTCTCCCTCAATGAGAGGTTCAACTCCTCTGGATGTGGCGGCTGCTTCTGTCATGGACAACAACGAACTGGCGCTTGCTCTTACAGAGGCAGATCTGGAGAAAGTAAGTCTCACTGACTGATTCTTTTATCTCTCTTCTACATCCCTTATGACATTTGGTGGCATTGAACTGCCTGTGCTGGTTTTTCACAGGTTGTGCAGTATTTGGGAGGCTGTGGTTTGCGTAGTTGTGCTTTGCTGGTCTCCAAAGGATACCCAGATATTGGTTGGAATCCTGTGGAGGGAGAACGTTACCTGGACTTCCTGCGTTTTGCAGTATTTTGCAACGGTAATGAGCAGTTTTTAATCCTGAATCCAGACCTAGTGAAACCTAATTAAACGCCTGGTTTCGATTGGTTATTCTCCTCATACAGGTGAGAGTGTTGAGGAGAACGCCTATGTGGTAGTGAGGCTTCTGATTCGCCGACCTGAGTGCTTTGGTCCCGCCCTTCGAGGGGAGGGGGGAAATGGTCTTCTAGCGACTATGGAAGAAGCCATCAGGATTTCTCACTTGCAAGATGGAACCAGTGCAGCCAGTACACACAGTTCCAACCGGACGCTGTGAGTGTTACGTTTCGATTTTATCCTGTCTTATCCATTCTCGCTCATGCCCATATCTCATTCTGACCTGCACTCCTAGTGACACGCTTGATGATGAAGATGATGATGTCATTCACATGGGACACGCCATAATGACCTTTTACTCTGCTCTCATTGATCTGTTGGGTCGTTGCGCCCCTGAGACGCATGTAAGTGTTTCGTGAAACCACCTGGGAAAGCTAGATAAGAGCCTCGTAATGTGCTTGAAGGATTTAGTTGGAAAGGGCTTATTGGTTTTATCTACTTTTTAAGGCAAAGTCAGTTTTCATTAAAGGCTTGAAAGGTTCTTCAAGGTTAGCTAATGGTTGGTCTCTTTTGTGTGTGTGTATATGACCTGCAGCTCATAGAAGCAGGGAAAGGTGAGGCCATCCGGATCCGGGCGATCTTGAGGTCTCTTGTTCCCAGAGACGATCTGGAGGGAATCATCAATATTCCTTTTAGTTTACCACTTGTAAACACAGGTACGGATGAAAGTATGCGACTTGTGAGCTTGCGTAAAATATACATTCATGACGTCAAAAGAATTCTTTTTCTGACTATTGATTTATCTTTCTAAAAAACTGAAATCTGTGTAATGAGAGAGTCTGAGCTCAGGTTTTAAATAAACTAAGTTAATTTAGTTTGGAGCTGCTGGCAGAGATGTGTAGTAGGGTATTTTTATGTCTAAAAGTGATTAATTGGTGGGTGAAAATATTTTATGCTTGTTATTCTCAGATGATCTAGTGGTGGAGCCTGACATGTCTCGGATATTTTGTCCGGATCACAAAGCAGCCATGGTGCTGTTTTTGGACCGGGTTTATGGAGTTCAGGACCAGCAGTTCTTGCTGCGTCTACTGGAGAATGGTTTTCTACTGGACCTGCAAGCGGCTGTTAACATGGATGCTGTAAGTGGGCAGACGTTACATGTAGGAAAAGTTCACCCAAATTTGAATATTGTCATTATGTCATTTCAAACCGATACGACCTTTTTTGACCCATGTGACCTATTCTTTTTTAGCTGAATCTCTGAATAGTATGCAAACAAGAGGGGATGGAGTTCTTGAGCTCCAAAAATGTCATAAAACATCATCAACGCAGTTGAACTCATGTACTATATTCCAAGTCTTTTGAATTCAAACAGTTGTTTTGTGCCAGGAATAAATCTGAAATTTAAGTCATTTATTTACTGAAAATCTTGAGTTTGTGCAGTTTGAACCTACTAATTAAGGTTTGAATCCTGCAGTGGACGCCAAAATAAAGGTTATGGGGGTCTTACAGGCTTGCGGTTTTAATTTTACATCTTCCAACAGTGTTCTCTGTCCTACATGTTTCATCAGCTCCATCTAAATGCAACATAAGGAGAAAATATAATTTCAACCACCCCTAAAACACACCATTGGCTCCTGTAGTTGCAAAACTGAAGAGATTACCAAAAAAACAGAATTCACATTACCAAAAGTTTGAAGTTAATAATTGTTTTAGAAAAACTATATATATATATATATATATATAAGAATTTTTTAATTTTTTTTAAATAAATTATGTTCTTTTGAACTTTCCGTTCATCAATGAATCCTGAAAATTGAATCACCATTCCATAAGAATATTAAGATGCATTGATCAACATTGATGATAATAAATGTTTCTGACCACCAAATCAGCATATTAAAATGATTTCTGAAGGATCATGTAACACTGAAGACTGATAATGGTTGCTGAAAAATCAGCTGTGTATATATAGATATATTTCCCCTTTTTGCAGACGGGGTTAGGTGGAACAGATATGGCACTGGCTCTTAATCGCTACATATGCGTGGGTGTGCTGCCATTGCTGAGTAAGTATTCCTCTCTGCTGTGTGACTCCTCTTCACTGCGGACTGGGCTGGTGGATGAGCTACTGCAGGGTGTCTACAGCCTCTCTAAAGCCAGCGGACTGACCAAGGCTCAGAGAGATGCTATCCAGGACTGTCTGCTGGCAGTGTGCGGGTGAGGATGTTTGATTAAGCTTTTTCTTTGGATTGATTGTATTACACAGTAAAGGCCATGAATGGCATGAACTACAATAATGAATGTTTTTTAAAAAAAGTTCTGTAAAAAATAGAGGGTTTGAGTGAAAGTCATTGTAACTTTGTCTGACTGTTTTGGCTCTTTTAGGACTAACAAATGCTGTATTTTAGAGCAGATTTTAAGAAACAATTTCATATTGCATAGGTCTGTATTTATAATCCGTTATCATTTATTTATAAAAAAATTTTCACACAGAAAACTGAATCCTTCCATGTTGCAGTCTCTGCTGAAGAATCTTGTGTTTGACGTCCCTCAGCTATCAGAAAACTCCAAGATGCCACTTAAGGTCTAAAGAAAAAACATTACGTTTATAAAATATAAAATTATGTTTTCCTTAAGCAATTCTGTTTTTCACTTGTGGTTGCTTCTTCCAGCTGTTGACCAATCATTATGAGCAGAGCAGGAAGTACTACTGTCATAATGATGGATGGGGTGGCTTTGGCTCTGCCTCAGAGGAAGAACTTTGTCTGACCAGAAAGCTGTTTTGGGGGATATTCAGTGCTCTTGCCAAAAAAGTGAGAAAAGACAGAAAATATCCTTCTTTTCAAACCAAGTGACCACACAAATCATTTCTTAAGTGTTTAATTATTTAGATTTTTTTTTTGTCATAGGGTGTCTGCTCTTTTTTAATGCAACTGTTCAAATTTCATTTTGAATTGCACAATCAAAAAGTTTTTCAATCTCGTCCATAGTCCTACGATCCGGACCTATTCAAATTGGCCCTGGGTTGTCTCAGTGCAGTTGCTGCGGCGATTCCTCCTGATCACCTTGACCCGAGCTGCACAGGAGAACAAGAGAGACACTCGACGATGGATTCAGAGAGACGGTTTTGTCCTCGACCCCTGGACACTTCAAAGTAAGACTTCTATAGACTTAAAGGTCTATAACACATCTTAAACCAGCTGTAACAGACCCGCTTGAGCTGGATTTAATGGACCGTGTGCAATGAGATCTTCTGAAAACCTTTGAAATTAGCAGTAATATCAGAAGTTTGCTTCATCATCTTTTGAAAAGTGTGGTTGTTTATTCAGTATGCAGTGAATAATAATGTTTTTTCATGCATTTGTAGTGTGACAATCCCAGAGTTGCTTGAGTTTGTGGTGAACAAATATGCTGAACAAACACATGAGAAATGGTCGCTGGAAAAGGTAAAATGTTTCTTCTGGTGTTTGCTTGGTAATGTAGTTTTAGAAACTTTGAGAATTCTGTAGTTTTAAAGCCATTTGTGTTTCATAATTATTTTATAGTTTGGTAACGGTTGGGTTTATGGAGAACAGTTTTCTGAGAGTGCTAAAGTTCACCCACTCCTAAAACCTTACAGAGCTCTATCTGAGAAGGTAGCTAACTCTCCTCATACACAAAACATGTTGACACATTGCAAAAAACAACATCAGTTTATTGTCACACAGTGAGGTTGCTCTGTATTTTAGGATAAAGAAGGTTATCGAGGGGTCATTAAAGAGACAGTGAAATGCATGCTGGTCTTGGGCTGGACTATTGAGAGGACCAATGATGGGGAGTCACAAGGCTTTCACAGCCCAGCTAGGAGGATCTCACAGTCTGGCAAGGTAATAAACACGGAGAAGTGCAAAGCTCTGATGAAGAGTGTGTGATATTGTGCTATTTCTGTCCATTATTCCTTAATTTTGAAATTTTAGTTTTTTGAATAAGTCATTGAGCCCATAATGAGAACTTATCAGTGCTGCAATGTGCAAAAAATATGTTTCATGTGAAGAAGAGATGATGAAGCATTAGAAAAGATTAAATGTATCATATGGAATTAAATACATAAAAAACCTACCTGGTCTCATAAAAATACATACCTCTGTGCACTTATTGTGCAATACCGTTTTTACTTGCCTTACTGCACATTTGCCGCAGTTTCAAAGAGAAATTTCCACTGAGTGGCGCTAAAACACAGATTCAATATGTGGACCCTGGCACGTTTTTATTACGTTGATATAGGTACATACTGTGTTTGTAATACATTACATATTCGGTAAAAGTTAATACTCATAACACGTGAAAGTAATAGAAACTGTCTGCGTTTTACTGCCTCTGGTGTTCATTTCTTTTGGAAATGGGTAATATTATAAATAAAACAGCACTGATATTAAATAATGTTCTTAATTGTTTTATTTGTGTAATTGTTTTCCATAATGGTAACATTACTATCTCTGTTAAAGTTAACATATAACCTTAAAATATGTTTTAACATTTCAGCAAACCAATAATGTGCTGTTTTTGTTTATAGCTCTGACCACTGTGCATCAACGCAAATTCTTTCTGCATAAATTGTACTGACAGCTGTTTTGTATTGCACACGGCACAAAGCGAATGGGATTCAGAATAGACTTTCTGTGCTCGCCAAGACTGGATTAACAGCTCTTAGGCTTTTAAAAGACATTGCTTATTCAGAGACATGGGATGCATTCGAAACAGACTGCGCTTCGGTTTGACAAATGCTTGATATCAAAACAGATAAATGCAATGTGTTTCTTTGGAGAAAATAAATTGTGTTTTGTCTTTTAATAGCTGTCTTTTGAAGGAGCTTCTATGTTCAGTCCTAAGCCTGTAGATACCAGCAGTGTCACCCTGAACTGGGATCAGTATGTAAGCAACTTCAATTAATTTCATCCAATATAAACCAGCCCAACATGGACCAAAGAAGAGATTACATCAATAACCATTGATTACCGCTTTTAGAAATTGCCTCATATACTGTCTATATACCACCGGCCATCTTTGTACATTAACAGGATTAAAATAACTGCACTTTAAATCTGGTGTTGCAGGCCATGGCAGAGCGGTTGGCTGAGAATTATCATCACATCTGGGCAGCCAGGAAACTGCAGGAACTGGAGAGTAAAGGTGTGTGCTACAGATGGGCCGCTGTGAGAAATGATACAGTGAATTAAATTAGGGTTCCTGCAGCCACCTGCGTATTACAGTGAAACAAAACACTTTGAAATAGGAATACTGGGTGTATGGTGTCTGTTGAGGTATGGATGTACATTGCACACTACCATTCAGAAATTTGGAATAAGATTTATAAAAAAGAAATAAATAGAAATTACATTGAATTGGCAATAAAGACATTTATAATGTTACAAATAATTTCTATTTCAAATAATAATGTTGTGTAAATCTTTCTATTCATCAAATAATTAACAAATGTACAGCAAATGTTTTCAACATTGACAATAATAAGAAAGGTTTATTGATCTGCAAATCAGTAATGATTTTTGAAGGATCAAGTGATTCTAAAGACTGAAATAATGGCTGCTGGAATTTCAGCTTTGCTATTACAGGAATGCATTACTTTTAAAAACACTAAAATAGAAAATAGTTATTTTATATTGTAACAAGATATTCACAAAACTACTGCTTTTACTGTATTTTGATTAAATAAATGCAATAAAAGCATACAGACCACAAACCCTTGAACAGTGCAGTGTATCACAGTAGTATAAGCAATGAAAGATATTTGCTGTAAGCAATTGATATTGCTGTTTGCACTCAAAATTTCAATATTATAAATGAAAAAAGTTGCAAAATGATCACCAGTGGCACCCTGGAGTGTTTTTCTCTAGTGCTATAATATAATAATAATATTAATAATAATATTAATTATAATAATAATAATTATTATTATATCAAAAATATCAAAGAAATTTAATTTAAAAATAATACAATCAACTGTTTCATAGAACTGTGTAATATGCACTATTAAGGTAACAAACTAAGTGGAGGAATTAATTTAATAACTGTGCATTGCTTTTATATATATATATATATATACACATAAATATATATACATATATAAATGACTCCATTCACAATGGGAATTTACCATAATCATTTAAGCTGTTAATACCGATTCTGTTTTGTCCAGGAGGTGGCAGTCACCCTCTGCTTGTACCTTACGATGCTCTGAGCTTCAAAGACAAGAGTCGAGTCAGAGACAAAGCTCAAGATGTTCTCAAGTTCTTCCACATCAATGGGTACTCAGTGAGGAGGTGAGGATGCTTTCCTGCTACTGGACACTAGAATGAGCATCATGCCTTTGAAGTGTCCGTTTCATTTTCACTGACTGAATTTTCACTGCACAGGAACAGAAAGGTGGCAGATGCTGATTCCCCAGCGATTGCGAGCCGCTTCACTTATGGCCTGCTTCAGCAAGCCCTCTGTCTCACTGAGCAAGCCCAGGAGCAGTTACTAGAGCTGGGTTAGACACACACACATTGCCCTGTTCTTCCACTCTGCTTCTCTCCAATTATTTATTTGTCTTTTTATATAACTGCCCTGTAATTTCAAGACCTCACTAATCCGAAGGGTAAAAGGATAGTTTACACAACAGTTAAGATTCTGTTATCCGTCATCATCATGCTTTTCCAAATCCTATGGCAAAAAAGTTAGCTCAAAAAAGTTAACACATTTTGTATATAATCAAATGGGATATAGGCAGATGCTGTCAAGCAAAAAAAAAAAAATAAAATCACAGTAGTCCAAGTCTCTTGAAGCCATATAATAAATATCAACTTACTAGCTGTCATATAAAATCTGCTTTAAATCTGCACTTAATTCACTAAAAATGAATAAACAATTTCAACTATGTCATCTCATTTGTCTGATGCATGTGAAAACCTTTCATTGAAATCTGCTAATAAAATGTAAATGTATCTTGTTTTGTGTTTTGCAGAGGTTGCTCAGGCTCGAGGGCAGATTAACAGGGCTGAGAAAGTTCCCCTTGAACAACAAATTCATTTCTTTATTAAGGTCAGTTATCTTTACTGCAGGTCAGACATTTGGAACAGAACTTTACTCTGAAATCTAATTCATCACAGCAAAGCAGCTGATTCAGGATGACAGACCTATTTAAATAACTGCCGGATTTGATCTCCAAATGATTATTCAAATTAAATGGATTTTTGGATTCTTTTAAAGCCACTGCAGATTTGTAGTTTGTGTATTGGATTGTTTATTGTATCTTAAATGGTAACCAAGAGAACGTCTCAGCTTGTTCAGAGCTGTGGGATAAACATTTACATGTTTTTATAATTGAACCACAGTGGTCATGGTACATTTTTGTAGTTGCAGATAATTACAGCTTTGTATTGTTTGTCCAAACGGACATCTCTGGGGGCCATGTCATTACTGATCAAATAATTGATTAGACGCCATGTTTTTCTATCCACCCCTGTTCTGAGACAATATGCTGCCTTGCTGTTTAAAAGTCTTTCATTCCTACTTGAAGATCAATAACGACAGTCAGCAGTTCCCTGATCACCTCAACTATCAATCTCATTAATGTGCACTAAAATCTTCAAAATCTAACTACAAATCTGAAATGAACATTTCTTCAGCTGGTGACTGTTGTTTTATTTTGTTGTTTAGAAGCCTCTTTTTCTTTCTGTCCCAGGTTGTGTTGCCACTATTAGATCAATACTTCAAAAATCACTATCCCTACTTCCTCTCCACTACAATATGTTCACTTAGAGATGGCTGCCAGTCCACCAATAAAGAAAAAGAGATGGCCACAAGGTAATTTGTGTTGACAGACTGCTATTACATTGGCATGTGATTATGTGAGTCTGGTTTTTCTTACATAAGTCAGTGCTCCTTATGGGTGATAAGACCACATGAACAGATAAATACTAGTCAGTTTAACACTCAAAACTTGTATGATTGTGCGTCCAAGCCATTTGGTGTCCAAGAAGCATATCACTTTATTGGGCACTTTATTTTTTGCACTTTGTATTAAAAAGAAGATTGCTAGCATCTCGGAATGTAATCCTTTTTGGATACACAGCAAGTAAATTTCAGGAATTCAAGTATAATTCATTTATTACTATTTTTTTGTAGTAATAGATAGGGAAGCATAAACATTGTTACTAAGTACACCTGGGATAAATATCTGAAAATGCTAAAATATAGTTCACTCTGTAAAAAACCACACAAAGATGGAGAAACGTGTGTGTGTGTGTGTGTGTGTTTATATACATATGACTGATTGCATGTCTGTGTCTCCATGTTCACCTTTGCAATTGTCATTATATATTTTCAGTTCCATCTATCTTGTTTTTCCCATTCATTTCCCTCATTCTTTCTCTTACCTTCATCCTCTCTCCTGTTATTTCTTAGTTTATTCTGTAAACTCGGATCTCTAGCCAGACGTAGAATCTCTCTGTTTGGTAAGGGTTGGTGTCTTTTTCTTCATACTTCTTTGTGTCTTTCTTTTTTTGTTTGCAGTAAAAATCTGCTTAATTATTTATATAGAAACAGTTTTAATTTAGAGGCACTTTGTATTCATCTCATGCACTCTCAGCATTATCCACAGCCATTGTTCACTCAGCCAAGTCTTGTAGTGCTGAGGTGAATGCTTACATACCTCATTAATTTTATTAACCCACCCTCCCTTGAAAACATAAATCAGGAGCTGGTTCTTTTTACTGCCATGTTTCATCTTAGGAAATGATGCCCTTGCTTTGGTGAGCTGTCTACAAATCCTGGCACAATCCCTGGATGGAAGGTAGTTAATGCTGCATTGCATGTTCAGTGTAGTGATATAGAAGAAATTGTAACATTAACTGTAGGTACTTGACTGTGGGGAACCTTTTTGGGGGACCTACTGATCATTAGAGAACTTTAATTATTATGATTAATATATCAAATAAACAGTAAATTGTATAATATTTAAATATGAAATAATAGATTTAAAGTGCCCCTATTATGGATTTTTGAAAAATGTTGAAAATTTCATGTGGTGTGTAACACAGTAAGTGAATAAAAATATCCTGCAAAGTTTTAAATCTGAAAGTGCGCCATGTTTAAAGTGTCTCTCAAAAGAAAGAGTGGACTCTGAATCATCGAGTTTTTTTTAAAATGAATCTCAAGCCGTTTCATCATGTTGAGGTCAACATTAATCATTAGCATATTGTCCACCCACTTTTCACGTTGGTCTGAATGAAAATGCAGATTTATTCTTTGCCACTAGGTGCCGCTTTTGGAGTGGTAAAAATAGCAGTTTTCTGGTAACACTGCACACAAAGCAGCACACAAATGCTGCTTTATCAGGCGTTACAGTCATGATAAAATGGAAATGAAATCGACCAATTGGACTTATTGCTGCAGATTAGTGTCAAGGAGGGAAAAATGAGTGGTTAAACAAATGTATATTTGTATTAGTGCTGTATTATACCACTACCACTAGAGTGAAAGCACCGCCAGCATTCAAAAGTGACCAAAACATCAGCCAGAAAGCATAGGAACTGAGAAGT
>JAUMHE010000069.1:6950737-6976092 GCA_032359235.1 Enteromius mattozi | reverse complement strand
AATTGATTGTCAATCAGCGTTGCTTCCTAAGTGGGCAGTTTGATTTCACAGAAGTGTGATTGACTTGGAGTTACATTTGTGCTGTTTAAGTGTTCCCTTTATTTTTTTGAGCAGTATATATATATATATATATATATAATGTACATGCAGCCATGTGAGTGCTTTTTTCTAAGGTCATTGTAATTTGTCTGTAATTGTTTGTCTTTAGGATGCTAATGAAAACCACTAATGAATCCGTCAGACTGTCGCTGTGGTCATTCTTTGAAGCAGCGGCTGAAGATCTCGAGCTAACGGTAGATAATGTGACCTGGGATGAGTACGGACTGAACCGAGCTCAGAGCAGGGAACACAGTGAGATCATAATGTACTCCACCACCGCCCTGATCCCGATGCTCACCGCTCTATTCCTGCATGACGCCCAGAGGCAGCACGGAGGGGGACTGATCGGTAAGAGAGAACGGAAGAAGGTGGAATAGATGGAAGAAACAGCAGCAGCTAATTGTGTGAATAATGAACAGATTAGAGTGTCCTATGATGAATGAAGAGATGGAGGCAAAATAAATGGAGGCTGTGGAAAGGCAGTGGAAAAATATTCACAAAGGTTTTGGGTTGAGCAGATCACTTCCCTTTCCAATTACTGTACCTCTGTTTTGCCAATTAGAGTGTCACTTGATTTCCTGTCTGCACAGGATTCAACCCTGTATTTGACCTCTCTTATGTTTGGTTATGGGCATGTGTGTCTGGGTGTATATTTTACTAGGGAATGTGCAGTTAACGCATAAACAATTGCGAAACACTTTAAACCAGCCTCTCTTCTGAATTTAATATTCTATAAAAAGGCCTCTAGGCAATGACGAATCTCTTTAGGTTCAGCTCAAATGTGCAGTAATGTTTTATACTGTTTTGCACCAGATCCAGACTGTGAGAAGACATTCACTATTTCGTCCAATGGCATTTGGTATTCGTTCACATTCTCTGTGACCAGAGAATTGTCCTCTTGAACATGACCTTATATTACTTCTATAAACAATCATCTTCACAAGTGTACTGGCAAAAGAAAACACTGTTTGCTCCACACTGCAGGACTGCAGCAGGCTTCTCTGTGATAAGAACACTTCTGTAGAACAGCAGCATCATGTGTTGAATCATTCATACTGTATATTTTTGCTCCGTATGAACTCATTACCATTTCATTAGAAAAAATGTCACCCCTTTTACTCCTGCAATTCAACTTTATTATGAATAAATCTCACACACAGTTGGGATGAATCATAGTAGAATCAGTTTTTTTGTGTGCTCTGAACTTCAAAGATGCAAGAGTGCTTGCAAAAACACTAGAAGGAAAGATTTGTTTTTTAAAACATGATTTATTTTTTTTTCTTTCAGTGGATGAAGTGCACTCCTGTTGCTACAGGATTCTCAGCTGTCTGTACATTCTTGGCACCTGCAGTGGTACATTCATCGAGAGGTAACACTCTATCACAAAAATGAAAATCCTGTCAGTATTTGCTCTCTTGCTTTTATTTGTAGTGTTGAATCACAAGGAACGGAGCTTTTTTGTCTTATTCCATGCCTGTCAATTCCCCATCATAAATGCACCTTTAAACTAGTCTAAATTACCCTTGCACTATATTCTAAGTCTTCTAAAGTCTCTACTTACTCTACTGATCCAAATGTTTTTCAACAATTCTCTTATGATTAACAAGCCAGGAATTACTTTTATTTAAAATACTGAAAACAGTAAAATTGTGAACTAAAAATGTTCTATTTAGACATGTTGTGTATTTCACGATTTGCGCTTCCACATAATAGATAATAGTAATAGCATGTTTGGCGTGCTATCCTGGGCGAACTCCGAGCCCTGGTAGTATGAACCCTAGCAAGGGCAGAGCTCGGCATCCGGCTTGAACCCCGCATGCCCCCCCGTTAGGATAGTGCGAACGAGGCGGAGAAAGGGAGGAGGAGGGATGCTTTAACGAGATACGGAAAGGGAAGGAAACGGGCTTATTTGTAATGGATAGGTTGGGACCGGATTGGCTAACAAGGTGATAAGATAATGATTGGAAATGCGGCGCCGGCTGTGTCTGATTAATCATTCACGCTCCTTCCGAAATTAGTTTAGCAACATCACTTGATATATAATTAATTTTAATGTGTAATTTATTCCTGCAATGGCAAAGCTGAATTTTCAGCATCATTATTCAGTCTTTACTGTCATGTGATTTTTCAGGAATCCTACTAAAATAATGATTTTGTCCTCGAGAATAATTTTTTATTATCAGTCTTGAAAACAGTTGTGGTACTTGATATTTTTGTTTTTATTAGCATTTTTTTTTTCCAAAGAGGGAAATTTTTCTGGTTTTATAATCTTATCAAGTTATGTACAATATATAGTAACAAAACATTGTGTCATAATTAAAAGAGAACAAAAATTTGAGACTGCATCTAACACAAAAATATTGTATGATTTCAAAAAACATAAAATATAATACAAGAGTTGTGTGGACCAATTTATGGTGCTTTAATGGTATTTTATGGCCTTTTTTGACATGGGCACTTTGAACTATATTCAAAATAACTGTGTAAATAGTCTAGTAAAAACCTATTGTGTTCTACGCAAAGACAAAAGCATATAGATTTGGACAGACATGATGACAAGGACATTTATTTTAGGGTAAACTAACCCTTTAACAAATGTGTTGTACTTAGCAAATTGTGTTAATTTGGGTGTTTGGCTTTTATTATCTAATTCTGATTATTTATTATTATTAATCGTTAATTGTTCAGTTTGTCCTTGTGAGACTTGTGCGTTCCATAGTTATTAACTCATGTCTAGGTTTACAGTTCATCTGTCGATCAGGCTTTATCTTTGTTTTGATAGGCAGAGGTCGGTCTTGGGGGAGTGTCTGGCTGCTTTATCTGCAGCCTTTCCTGTGTGTTTCTTGGAGCTGACTGACCTTCATTCCCTCTCCGACACTCTGAGCAATCAAGAGAGTGAAGGTAAAGGCAAGAAGAGTTCAATAGAACACAAAATGTGAACACACTCACGTTGCCGCATGCTATTTTTCCTCATGGGTTTTGGTGTGGTCTTTCTAGCCGGCAGAACCTGTAGGCTCCTCCCCACTTTACAGGAGGCTTTCTCAGAGGTTGAAGAGCTCGCAGAGGCGGGACCAGCGGCCCGTCATGCCCTTTTGACAAAGGTTACTGAGGTGACGCTTCCTCTGCTGTGTAGTTATGTTTCTCGCTGGGGGGACGCTGATAACCAAGCATCCCAGGAGGGCCACTTTTCTTGTGTCACACCCCAGCATGCTAATGCCCTACTGGGTCACATCCTCTCTATCATCCAATCCCATCTGGGAAGCGCAGACAGTGCTTGGATGAAGCGCCTCGCAGGTGAGCTGGTCCCTATAGAGAAGTGAATTATTAGATTATGGGGATTTTATGGAACGTACAAAAGAATGCCATAAACAGCAGATCATTTCTTTTAGTATTTGGCCAGCCTCTCATCAGCAAAGCAGAACCACACCTCCTGAAGAGCCACTTCCTGCCTTTGATGGAAAAGTTGAGGAAGAGGGCGGAGTCAGTGCTCTTGGAGGAGGAGCATTTGAAGACAGAGGGGCGTGGCGATGTCTCAGAGCAGGAGTTAGATATCCAGGAAAGGTTTACTGTGTTGGTCCAAGATATCTACTCATTTTACCCTTTACTTGTTCCGTTTATAGACCTCCACAGGTGAGAAACAGTGCAGCATTCAATCTGTTTTCAGTTTAAAATTGTCTATGGGTTAATCTACTTGTGTTCTTTATCATCAGAATGAGTTGGCTGGGAGAGGTGGACACAGATGCTGAGAAGCTTTTCTCCCTTGTAGCTGAAGTTTTCATTTTTTGGGCTAAATCTCATGTGAGCAACTCTCAGCCATATTTATGAGACTGTAGTTATGATGATTTAATATAAAATATTTACCTTATTTTTCTGAAAATGTCCTGAAATGAGCATATTTTAAAGCTAAAATTTATAGAGCCCCACACATTACACGTGAAAGAAAAAATAGATATTGTGGTCACGGATGAGGAATTTGTTCTTACGATTAATAAGTACTTCCCTTGATTTAGTGTAGTCGTGGCCACATCGTACTCATTTGTTCCCTTGTTTTGTTTAACGGCGGCCACAGATTAACTAAATTGAAAGAAATTAAACAAATTAGTACAACACGGCTGTGATTTAAAAAAAAATGTATAGAAGTTGGCCATGAATTAATAAACAGTTTGATTATATTTATTAATTCCATAATATTTAATTTTCTTCAAATTATAAAAAAGATATCACTTTCTTTTAGAGTAAACACACAAATTATGTATGCCACCTTTGTATCAGCTACCTTAAAAAAAAAATTACTTATTATTTTTATTGTAAATTTATTTATTGATTTGTTCCCCCTTTGTACGTTCATAACATTTAAACACTTTATCTTTCATACACTTGTGTTTTTTTTAGAATTTCAAATGGGAAGAGCAGAACTTTGTTGTTCAAAATGAAATCAACAACATGACATTCCTGGTGAACAGCAGCAAAAGCAGGATTTATAAGGTCTCTTTTTAATTCACTAATACTGTATTACTTGTTTTGAACACATTTCAGTTTTTCCCCTTTATAAACTCTGTAAATGTCTTTGTCCTAATTTTTTACACTATTTTTTGAAAAGAAATTCATCTTGGTCTGTAAACTCAGAGGCCTGCAGGGACTTTAATAAACGCCCAAGTCATTACTCAACCCAAATATGCTGTTCAATAATATTGAATGAATCTAAATTGTATGGTTTTCCATTAGGGAGGGGTGTACAACCAGGAGAGGAGAAAGGTGAAGAGGAAGGGCGATTGTTACTCCACACACACCTCTCTCATTGTGGCAGCACCAAAAAAACTACTCTCGGTTGCCATGAATGGATGTTGCCATGGCTATCAGGGCCTGGTCGCTAATGCCAAAAACCGTTTCTCTCAGGTACATCTGTTTATTCTGATCAATAATTTGAAAAAAATCTTGAAAATATTGTAATTCTTTTTCCTGATGCCTGAAACATTCATCTGCTTCTAGAGAGACACAGAAGATGAGGTCAGAGCATACCTTCGCAGCAACCTACAACAGGTGAGCCAGAAGATAACTTGTGAAAGAACCAATAAAGTCCTGTGAAAATGCTATTTGAGCCTCCTTATCTCAACTCACTTTTTTTTTTTTTTTGCCAGGATTTGTGTGAAAACTCAATAGAGCCCCTCAGTGTTGAGAGGATCTTAAGCATTGCTCGTGTTCTTTTCCATCTGGATCAGGTTAGACTGGAAGTGAATTACTACAAATGATCCCAAAATGTATATAAATACTTTAAAACGTGAACCAGTGCAGTCCAGTGGAGATTTTTGACCATTTCTGGTGTTTGTATGGTTTTTGATTTACATTAAGCTGTGTTTCTGTCAGGTGGAGCGCCCTCAGAAGACGAAGAGGGCAGTGTGGCATAGGATGTTGTCTAAGCAGAGGAAACGAGCTGTAGTTGCTTGTTTGAGAATGGTTCCTTTGTACAATCTACCAAGGTTTGCTCCCCCAGTCCATTTACTCTTCATATTGCATTATGAATTACCCCAGTTATAAAAGCTGAAGGCAGCAAAAATCCTTGTGAATTGCAATGTTGTCAAACTAACTCAGATAAAGAGGACATTCTGTCATCTTCCTTATGTTTCACTAGGCTGGAACCAATATTAATTACTAGCTTTGAACATTAGATTTGTCTTTTTTTGCAGGCATAGAGTGGTGAACCTTTTCCTGCAGGGTTATGAGAAAGGCTGGCTGAAGGCAGAGCATGACTCACCTGAGGACAGACTAATTGAGGATTTGGCTGTGAGTGTGTTTCTGATTGGCTGTGTTCCTCAGTCGAGCTGTTTAATCATGACGTATGTGTAGCCCAGCCAGGATTTTTTGTAATGGGTTTTTATGAATAAGTTTTCACTTTATTTGTTTTACCACAATGGTTACCACAAATATTAAGTAACACAATTGTTTTTAACATTGATTATAAGACATGTTTCGTGAGCCCCAAAACAGCATGTTAGAATAATTTCTGAGGGACCATGTTACATTGAAGACTAAAATGTAATGGGTGCTGAAAATTCGGCTTAGCCAAAAATATTACATCTAAAAATACATTAAAATAGAAAACAGTTAAATGTAATGTTTAATATTTTTCTTTTAATATTTCGCAAAATTACTGTATGTTTTATCAAATAAGCACTGGTGAGCTAAGGAGACTTCTGAAAAAAACAAAATAAAAGTTTAATCTTACTGATCCCAAAAAGTAGCGTTACTATAATTTCTACCTGGTCATGGTATAAAACGTACCTTGGTGCACTTTTTAGTGAGACACGAAATATGTACCAACAAGTACATATCACTGCAGTTTCCAAAAGAAATGAACACTAGAGACAGTAAAATTCTGACACCTGTTATGCCTTTTCACACAAATTTACAGAATGTAATTTTTGCACAATTACTTGAAGAATATCATGTGACTTTATATTAAATTAATTAATATGCTGGGAGATTTGAAAACTGATGCTTTTGAATGTTAGCATCACACATGTCCAGCTTTATATCTATGGGTTTTTATAGACAGTATGTTTGTTTGGTAGCTCACGGAGTACAGAGACGTACTTGAGAGGCGAGGAGCTCCAGTTTGAATCCTGTGTAACTACGGTTTGACAAAATGACATGACTGCATCAATAAATTCCCCTTTATATCAATTTTGCATTTATTAACACTATCAGGTGGGTTTAGGGTTGGTTTTGGGCATATTTCCAACATGGTAGAGCATTAACTTTTAGCGAAATATATTTAACTTCCTAAAAACACAGTAAAACGTACCTATATCAACGTAATTTCACTTGAACCTGTATTTTAGTGCCACTCAGCGGACGTTTCTCTTGGAAACTGCAGAGAAACGTGCAGTGAGGCATGTAAAAACGGTATTGGTAAAAGTGTATTTTTATGAGATCAGGTTGTATAACTTCTGTTGTAGAACAAAATGGGACAGTCTCTTCTAGTAATGTGAACAAACAAATTGTGAGAATACTTAGAAAATTCCAGATAGAACCCAAGGGCTACATATGAACTTTTTTGATTTTATAGTAATAGGATTACTTTTATACCCATCAGAAAGCAGCTCATGTAGAGATCCTGAAGCAAGCAACGGAGCAAAGAAACAACTTCGATCCACTCCGTCAGCTTATCAATCTCTTCAGTCAAAGTGCTTTGACTGAGAGGAGGTGTGTATGTGTGTGTTTGAGTGTGATTGATTCATGCATTTGTTTGTTTGCATGAAGATCAAGGTTAACCATTTTAAACATAATTTTAGCAAGTATTTCAGCTCTGTTTGAAAACCTAGGAAGATGTCTACAATGGAAGCAACCTAACCAACTTGTTTCATATAAGACCCACAAGATATTTGACTAGCACTTTTGATTGCTGTTGAATTAACATGTCGTTAAGCTAGCAAATCAGGAAAGTATAACACACAAATGATGTGGCTTTAAAGTTTGGTCTTTCCAGTGAAACAATGCCTGAAAATGGTAAAGTTACTCTTGTCACTTTTATCTACAGTAAACTTGAGGAGGATGACCTGTACGTGTGCTATGCTGACATCATGGCCAAGGTAATCTCTGCTAGGACATTCTGGGGAAAATTTTTCCTTTTTGCCACCAAACACATGCAGAGTTCAAACTAAACTGTAATTCTGCATTGCAGAGTTGCCAAAGTGAGGAAGACCAGGGTGAAGATGTCCTGAAGTCATTTGAGGTGAGCAAAGGAAATGAAGGGAATCTGAGTTGTTATTGATTTAACTGTAGGAGAAAAGGATGCTGACACAGTTATGTACTGTATTTGGGTTAATTAATCAAGTAATCAATGACTGACTTCAGGAATAATAGACTTGAGAAGCAGTTGGTATGTTTTATTTCTTAGCGAATTGATTGAGTAACTAATTAATTGTCTTAGGAAAAAGAGATGGAAAAGCAGAGGCTGCTGTATCAGCAGGCCCGACTCCATGAACGCGGAGCTGCTGAGATGGTCTTACAGAACCTCAGCGCCAGCAGAGGTATGTCAAAACGGGGGTCCATGGAAATAGTAAGATTTTTTTTTAATTTTTATTATTATTATAATATTTTTTTTTTATGTCCCAGTTAACATATTAGGATATTAATTTAACTTAGTTTAACAGTAATTCCTACATCTATCGAAACTGATATTACTGTTTCACTCTGGTTTCTAAAACCAAAAATCATGAAATGACAAAATTATTCTATTTTAACATAAAAGTAATTTTTAATATGTATATATAAAATATATTTTCATAAAGTATATATGTATATATATATATATATATATATATATGTGTGTGTGCACTACATATAAACTATATAGTCTGTATTTTTATTATGTTTATGGAAGAAGTTTTATTCTCAACAAGGCTGCATTTATTCAATTAAAAATTGTAGTAAAGACTATAAATTTGCGACATTTTATTACAACTGAAAAATTACTGTTTTCTTTTAGAATATATTTAGAATATTATTTTCAATTTTTGAAAATAGTTCTGCTTAATATTTTTGTGAAAACTGTAAGCATTTTCTCAGGATACATTGATGAATAAAATTTTACACAAACAGCATTTTTTTGTAACATTATAAATGTTTTTACTGTCATTTTGATTAATTTAATGCAACCAACCTTAATACACTTTTTTTTTTTCATTAAATTTTAGAAAAATTGTCCCTCATAGGGGGATCATCATATTTGGGTTTGTTGGCATCAAAAAGATTGAAAAGCCCTGTTGTAAGACACAGGTCACCATTCATATCTTTATCCTGAGATCTTGAGTCAGCTGGCTATGACTTTTATTATTGTCAGTGCTCAAATGTCATGCTGTTAAGTTGGATGTGATATTTGAACCAGGTGATATGGGGCCTATGGTAGCAGCCACATTAAAGCTGGGCATTGCAATCCTAAATGGAGGAAACGCATCTGTCCAGCAGGTAGGTTTGAAAAGGTCAGGCTGGATTACAGATATGTTTGGGCGATAACGCAAAACCCCAAAGTTTTGACATTTAACACCAAAACCAACTTTTATGTAATGTTCATTCTCTCTGTTGTTGAATTCTCTCTAGAAAATGCTGGATTACCTTCGACAGAAGAGAGACGTGGGCTTCTTTCACAGTCTGGTCAGCTTAATGCAGTCTTGCAGGTTCAGCTGTTATTTGCTAATGCATTGTGAGACTTTCCCTGACAGAAAACAGCTGCTCAAACCACCTAAAAGTGGAGAAATGCTTTGTTCATCCATTTATCACCATCACCCTCCTTCTGTGTTCAATTTCAAAGTTACTTGGTATAATCAAGAGAAAAGAACATCGTTTTACATCACTTTTTTCCCTTTCAATCTGTTTCTTTGCTGTAATTGGAAGTGTCTGTTGAGTGTCTGTGTTAGTTTGTATTTTAAAAATAAGAAGACTGTGGTTTTGATGTTGCTGTTGTAATTCTGTGTGTCACAGCGTGCTGGATTTGAACGCATTTGAGAGGCAGATCAAAGCGGAGAGTTTAGGAGTGGGTTCTGAGGACAATTCAGGTGCATCACCGACATCCACAACAAAGTGCTTTGAAAAACGAATGTGTCTATCAGAAGAGGCAGCTATTTTCCTTTTATTTCCATTGATTTGCCTGTACTGCATTTTGCTTTCTCCTTCTCTCTCTCTTTCTCAGGCGATAGAGTAATGGCAGATGAACAGCTGACCTGTGATCTTTTCAGATTCCTCCAGCTTCTTTGTGAAGGCCATAATACTGGTTAGAACAAACATAATGTTTTTCGTTTTTGTGCAAGATTGTACTGTGGCTGTCAAAGTCAACAGGTGATGTGGAACATGCCTTGTTAAAATACTTTCTCATATGCAACTTTAACCATACTGTAAGTAAGCCATTTTTAGACTGATTTCCCTGAAGAGTGTACACACATTGTAGTCCTACAAAACCATGGTCCAACATATCAGCAGCTGACTCAAGCAATGGCGATATGTAAATTATTCTACCTTCAAATGTTGGTGGTCAGTAAAATTTTGTTAAGAGATGTACATGTATTCAGCGAGGATGCATTAAATGGATCAAAAGTGATGTTACAAAATATATCTGTTTCAAATATTCACAAAAATAGTAAGCAGTACAGCTGTGTTAAACATTGATAATCTTAAGTGCCAAATCACTATATTAGAATGATTTCTGACTGATCATGTGAAGACTAAAGACTGGAGTAACAGCTGCTGAAAATTCTGTTATATTCAGTAATATTATATTTTAAATATATATATATTTAATTGTAATGATATTTTACAATATTACTGTTTCACTGTATTTTTACTGTATTTATTTATTAGTTTACATATCTGCACACTCTAAATCACAAAGTATTGTGAGTAAGCAGACAAGTATGTATGTTAAAAAAGTAAATAAATGCTTAAATAATTGTCAAATATTGTTTTAAAAGAAGTTCAAATATTTAAGAGCCTATAAACATTTTCAAGTGTTTTACTATAACTATAATGTAAATGCTTTACAATAACTTTTCTTTAGCAGTATACATCAAGACCCAGGTGAGACTTCTAACAAAAATTGCAAGAATTTAGAAGTGGATTTTATTGTAATCTGAACTTGACATGTTTAAAATATCACCAATAAGCAAAAACCACCACTGGCAGTATTGGAGGCCCACTGGTGCACTGCAGCTGTAGGCTAGCAACCAAAACATGTTTGTTATTTGGTTTCAAATCGTCAAAAAAAAAAAAATTAAACCACAACATCGCAAAAAGAAAAACAGTCTGTACATTCTGAATGTAAGGTTAATGATGCACATATTAATGTTAAACAGCAGCATCAATATATCCTGGTCTTTTTTCGTGAAATTTCCCCTACAGGCTTCCAGAACTACCTACGGACTCAAACTGGAAACAACACAACGGTCAACATCATCATCTCCACTGTGGACTATCTTCTCAGGGTCCAGGTAAGCCCACTGACTCAACCCCAAACACTAGTTTCTTACATTTTTCATTTTGTCTGTCTGTAATATACATGAAAAAGAATGAAAAATGCATGTCTGCTGCTGTAAGTGGTTTGAGAGTTCCAGCACCGAATGGAGAAGGGCTCAAAACAGGGAGACAGAGCTTGTTGCCAAATAATATTTCCATAAACCATTCACTGCTGACAGGCCACCTCTATTTTGTTTGTCTGATACTGAGAATGATTGATGACCTCATATCTACAGGAGTCCATCAGCGATTTCTACTGGTATTATTCAGGGAAGGATGTGATTGATGAGCGTGGTCAGCACATCTTCTCCAAAGCCATCAGCGTGGCCAAGCAGGTGTTCAACACACTAACTGAATACATTCAGGTAAATGCACATAAGCAAATGAAAAATCTGATTTGTCAAGTTGTAGAGATACTGGGTAATATTTGATAACTGTATGTCCTAAAGTTCTATTTTATTTTCTAATTTTTAACATTTTATTTTTAAATAAATGCAGAGGCCTAATGCCACACCTGCTATGTTCACACACCACAGCCTGGTGTTTTTATGTTGTGAAGCAACTCGTTTAATTAATCTCTTTTAACTAACATCAATTAAATTTTCTAATTACCTAATTTAGGGTCCGTGTACAGGAAACCAGCAGAGTTTGGCCCATAGTCGTCTGTGGGATGCTATTGTTGGCTTCCTCCATGTGTTTGCCCATATGCAAATGAAGCTTTCTCAGGTTAGTCTATAGACAAATTACTTTAAATCTTATGTGCTAATTTATTCATTGACAAAAGGAAAATTTAGGAAACTCAAGGGAATAAAATAAAGTAAAGAATGTTTTTTTGCGTCTGCAGGATTCTAGCCAAATAGAGCTTCTGAAGGCTTTGATGGACTTACAAAAAGACATGGTGGTAATGTTGCTTTCCATGCTTGAAGGTAGGAGAATCATTGAAGAAATTCTTAATTTTAATGCTTTTCCATGCACTTCTTAGAAATGTGGCTTTGTTGATATTCCAATCAATATTAATAAACTAATGCCAGTATATTGAGTCTGTTTTACAATTTTTTGGATACATAAACAGAATTGTGCTTATTTTCATACCAAATGTGAACCCGTACTGGCATCCATATGACTGGAAACCTACCTTTGCACCAACCAAATTCCGAAGTTCCAAAAAGCTGTAGTGGGAACAAGTCTAACCCCTGGTTTCACAGACAAGGCTTAAGTCTAGTCCTAGACAAAAATGTAAATCTGAGGTGTTTCAACTGAAAGAAACTTGCACTGACTGATCTTAAAACATTGTTTTAAGATGCACACAAGTAATGTTTTTTTCTAAGGCATGTTCATAAAAATGACTTACATTTCCTAATTGAACTATGGCTTAATCCTGGTTTAGGCTAAGCCCTGTCTATAAAACCGGGCCTAAGCGTCCTACAGTCATGTTGATCATGTCAAGTCAGGTCACCTTTATTTGTATAGTGCTTTCTTTCAAAGTAACTTCACAATATTTAACAGGAAAGTAACAGAATAATAGCTTTAACGATGCAAATCCAAAATTCTGAAAGAAAAAAAAAGTTCAACCCCACTGAAGACATACATAACTATTTGTTTATGTTTCTAGGAAATGTAGTGAATGGGACCATTGGCAAACAGATGGTAGATATGCTGGTAGAATCATCCAGCAATGTGGAGATGATCCTCAAGTTCTTTGATATGTTCCTCAAACTCAAAGACCTCACATCGTCTGAAGCCTTTCGTGAATACGACCCAGAAGGCAGAGGACTCATTACCAAGAAGGACTTCCACCGAGCCATGGAAGGCTTCAAGCACTACTCTCAGTCAGAGATGGGGTTCCTGTTATCCTGTGCAGAGACAGCAGAAAGCGAGCTTCTCGATTACCCAGACTTTGTGACACGATTTCATGAACCGGCCAAAGATATTGGCTTTAACGTGGCTGTTCTTCTGACCAATCTGTCTGAACACATGCCAAATGATAGCCGCTTGCAGAATTTCCTAGAGCTGGCGCACAGCGTGCTTAAGTATTTCCATCCTCACCTGGGAAGGATCGAAATCCTGGGCAGCGGGAAACGGATCGAAAGGGTCTACTTTGAGATCAGCGAATCCAGCCGGACACAGTGGGAGAAACCACAGGTATTAAGCAATCATTTCCTTGTGTGCTTTTGTGGTCTACTAATGTGTGTCTTATATGAATGTGTGTTCTGAATGATTCAGGTGAAGGAAAGCAAACGGCAGTTCATTTTTGATGTTGTGAATAAAGGCGGAGAGAAGGAAAAGATGGAGCTATTTGTCAACTTCTGTGAAGACACCATCTTTGAGATGCAGCTTGCTGCTCAAATATCTGGTTCTGAGGGTGGAGAAGAACTAAAAGCAAAGGATGACAAAGAGGAGAAAGACAAGGTGGAGAAGAATGAAAACCTTGCTGAAGGCAACAGGATTGCCAAAGACTTGAGATGTTTTTCCATAAGGAACATCGGAAAACACTTAAAGACTATAACCATCAGAAGTATCATCTCAGTGATCTTCTCTTTTTTCCGCAATGTTATGCTGTTTATCACTCGTGCCTTTTTAGGTCTGGTTTGGTTCTTCCTTTATCTTCTCTACCACATCTTCTTGAGTGGATGGATTATTGATGTGGCTAAAGAAATGAAACTGGGCGACCTTTTCGGTGACCTTCATGATCCTACCATGGTTGAGACAATAGCGTTCAGAGAAGGGGCGGTCAGAGATAATAATATGTGTCATACACATGCCTTTTGTCCTCGCGATGATCTTAGAGGAATGAGTATGGATCTGTCTGCAGTGTCCAGGGACCCCCAGCTCCTCACAGATATTTTCGGCTTGTGTTTGAAGAAGGAAGGAGGAAAGTACACACTGTCGAGCAGAGACCAACATGGCAGTCTGGATGAATTTCTAAACACGTCCAAATATCAGGTCAATAGTCTTGAGTATACCATTGTCAGCTTACTAAAATATAAAACGTTTTCTATGTTCTATAAAGTAGTTTATAAGGCTTACGTTTATATCAAATGAATGGACATTTGTGTCAAATAAGAGGACACCTGTGCACATTTGTGTCCACTTTGAACATTTTAGTTAAAATAAATTTACATTTATGTGGATATATGTGTTCAAAAAGCTATTTTTTGTTTCCACTTTGATCAGTTGTGTCCAAACAGTCAACATTTTTGTTACCTTAGTCTCTATCTATGTCCATTTACTGTATGTCTTCGTTGTTACATACAGGTGGAAATCTGTGAGGAGGATTTTCAGGAGGTGCAAGAAGAGGAGGATTCAGAGACTAAGAAAGCTTTGTAAGTGTTCCAGACTGGGGAGAGATAAAACTCTAAAAACAGAAAATACTGCTGTTTTAACAAAGCATACCGCTGATTTTTAGCTTCCAAGTGTATCATTACTCTACCCCACGGGAAGCTCAGAGAACATATGAAGGGATCTTTGAATTGTCTCGATTGTACCCTTGAGTACAAAGGACATTCAGGCCCTGCACACTTCAAAGGGTGTGAAAATAAAATATTATTAAAAGTTGGGAAATGATATTGCTCCCACAGAAGATGAACAAATACTTCACATTTAATAAAAATTCTAGTTTTTTTTACATGATTATGGTATGAATAATAAAAAAAAACCACCCTGGACAGTGTAGTCTGATTCCTGATCTCATGAGCTGGTTTGAATCAGTCTAAAACACTATCTCTGTTTTAAAGTATGGGTCAGATTAAGTATTTATTTTTTAAAGTAAATACTTTATTCAGCATGGATTCATTAAATTGATTGAATGTCAACAAATACGTTCACAATGCTGCTCTAAAGAATCATCGTTTCCACAAAAATATTAAGCAGCACAACCATTTTGAACACTGAAAATGTTTCTTAAGCACTAGATTAGCATATTTGAATCATTTCTAAAGGTTTATGTGCTGTGATGCCTAATATTGCATTTACATTTTGCAGTGATGAGGATAAAAGGGAAAAGAAGCCTAAACGGAGACTTAGAATACTCAGCTCTTCAAAACCAGATGAAACAGAAGTCCAGGAATCAGCTGTTTGGAAAATGATCTGCTCTCATACCACCAAACTGCTGGTATGTTTCTCTCTCTGTCTCTGTTGTTTTCCAGCTGCACAATACAAGCGAGTGACAGATGTTTAGCCAGATGGACCTGAACATCCATATATGATCTGATGACCTAAAGCATGTCTTTTCTCTGCAGAACTGTTTCGCAAGAAATTTCTACAACATGAGATTGTTGGCTCTGTTCCTCACTTTTGCCATCAATTTTATTCTTCTGTTCTACAAGGTGAGTATTGATTTCTCTGCTAAAACATCAGCTTTAATATTGTTGGTCAGGCTGGTTTGTTTTGATGTTTTTTAGCCAGTTGGATTGAGAAACCATCTGAAATAACTGTGCAGTTCTGTCTTGTCTAGACCAGTTTAAACAGTAAACCACACAAACCCAGATTTGACCGAAAACATCCATATAATTTTTTTATTTAGGTTTCATCAACCATTGATGATGATGATGATGATGTGGAGATCACTCTTCGTGACGACAGCGCCCAGGGTTCACAGGAAGTTTATTTTGAACTAGAAGAGAACAGTGGCTACATGAAAATTATTCTTCACAGTCTGGCTGTCCTGCACACACTCATCTCACTCTGCTGTATCATCGGCTACTACTGCCTGAAGGTTGTACACACCTTCACACACACACTTCACGCAGTACAACAGGCACTTCAGTTTTGTGCAAATACCCACTATATTTCATATGGTGAAACTAAAAACAATCCTTTGATAGACTAAATAATGCTTCACCTTTTTGGCTTATGTTAATTAACCCTTTAGACATACAGTGAGTCTGAAACCAGTATAGAAATACTTCATGTTTTTCAGCATGATTTGAGATTATCCAAAGAGGATCTTTGGAACATCTGACCATCTGTACAAAGTGATCTAGAAATAGTGCAAAATCATAAATGTTTTATTAATTTTAGGTCATAGGTCATTATTCCTTAGTTTTTCATGTTTTTAGGATTAAAAATTCAGATCAATCATTCATTTACAGGTTTAAAAATCCTTTTAAAATGCTCTCATCCAACTAACTTGATCATCATCTGACTCTTGACAGGTTCCTTTAGTAATTTTTAAGCGAGAAAAGGAGCTGGCTCGTAAACTTGAGTTCGACGGACTCTATATCACAGAGCAGCCTTCTGAAGATGACATTAAAGGCCAGTGGGACAGGATGGTCATCAATACACAGTAAGAGCTGTGTGACTGTCTCATAAAGGCTCACATAAGCATTAAAACATAATAACATGGTCACTAATAATTCAGTACTGTTTTTTGTTTTCTTTGCTGTTTTTTAGATCATACCCGAGTAATTATTGGGATAAATTTGTGAAAAGGAAGGTAAGATAAACTAATTAAATATTTCCTCAGAAAAGTTTGTATTAACTGTTGAGGAACATAATAGTATATAACAGTATCTCACAACTCAAAAATTGTGACTCTTGCAGTATTCATAGTGCATACTTTCAGAATGGTTTTTGACCATTAATACATTTGACTATAAAGTATCTTAAAATTCTAACATCTATGACTCTTGTCTTAATCTTAACCCTAATTTTAATATTTTTTAATATTATAATTTTTTTTTTTTTTTGAGATTAATATAATTTTAATAATATGATGTCTCCCAATATGATAATAATATAACCATTTATTTTTAGCATTTAATTTTTTATTTGTTTTATACTGTATTTTAACAGACTTAAAAAACGGCATATCAGGCCACTGCTTTGATGGTGGGTGTGTTGTGGGTGATTACCAGATTGCCAGTGTGTTGCTATGCAGTTGCTAGGTTGTTCTGATTGGTTGCTGGTGGTTATTTACAGGCTCACTCACAAGTGTCTATGACATTCAGTCTCAGGTCCCTCTTTCAGTGTCAGTCTATGGGATGCTTTCTATTTGTCATCTGCCTGGTGGAAATCATAAATCCAGTTTCTATAAGTAACAGCCAACCTATAATGTATAAGACAAAATAAGGCATGTGCTTTGAGATATCGTTCTTATCTGTAACATAAAGTGTGGGATGAATTACGTGCTGAATTTAATACTTGGGTTCAGCCCAACTAATGCTTTAATCCCTGAATGTGGTACAGTAAGCTGTGTGGTTTTTGTTTTCTGCGTTTGATTCATTCTGTGATGGCTTTCTGTGCTGCAGGTGATGGCAAAATATGGAGAGCTCTATGGATCTGCACGCGTCAGTGAGCTGCTGGGTTTGGATAAAGCTGCTCTGGACTTCAGTTCAGAGACTCAGGAGAGCAAGAGACCCGTACAAAAGGTTGCCCTGTGAGTTACAACCCTGTGACCCCGTCTTCCCTGTTTGCCATATATATTTCACCAGCCAATCCAGCTTCTATTCAACAAAACAGCCCAATCAATTCATCGGCAAAGACTGACATTGAAAAAATGATTTCAGTGTGTGCCAGATGATGGCAGCAGCGTTCAATACGATAGGCTTAAAATAGATCATATAAATCATTCTCATGTTTTCACAGCTTCAGATTAAACACCATTGATCTGAAGTACCAGATATGGAAGCTGGGAGTGGTTTTCACCGACAACGTAAGATCCCTGACTCTTTGAACACTCAACATGTTATACCTGAAGGGACTGGTTAAATCTTAAATGAAACTGTGTTGTTCTTTTTCTCAGTCCTTCCTTTACCTGGCCTGGTACATGTTTGTGTCAGTACTGGGTCATTATAACAATTTCTTCTTCGCTGCCCACCTGCTAGACATCGCCATGGGCTTCAAAACACTGCGCACCATACTGTCATCTGTTACACATAATGGCAAACAGGTACTGCATTTGGTGTATGTTTGTGTGTATATGCAATGGCCCAAAAATGTATTTAGACCCTCAAGTCACACTTCAAAAATATGAATGTCATTATACTGTCATTATATTATAATGTCATTGTAATAAATAAAACACTCACACATATATACATATATATATATATATATATATATATATATATATATATATAATGGTCAAATTGTATTTTTATTGTCAAAACCTTACTGACAGCAAATGTTTGAACAGTAGTGTATATTTTTGGTTAATATTCCATTTTTCTTTAAGATCAGTGCCTTTTGGCTTCTTATTTTGTTGTTGCCCTCTGCATGAACATTCATACATTTTTAAATGCGATACTGTCCAAATTTTTTGTGTCACTGTATATGTGAGATGAAAAGCTGTTGTCTGTTTCAGCTGGTTTTGACAGTGGGACTGTTGGCTGTGGTTGTGTATCTCTACACTGTGGTTGCTTTTAACTTCTTCCGCAAATTTTACAACAAAAACGAAGACGGCGAGCCAGTGGATATGAAATGTGATGATATGCTCACAGTGAGTATCCCTCGTTTATCACTAACTTAAACTAATGTTCAAAGGCTTGAAGTTTATTTAAGTCCTCATGCTCACCAATGCTGCATTTATTTGATCAAAAATACAGTAAAAACTGTAATATTGTAAAATATTATTACACTTTAAAAGGTAATTCACTTCTGTAATTTTCAGAAGCTGTTTCTTGAGTCTTCAGTGTCACATGATCCTTCAGAAATCATTCTAATATACTGATTTGGTGCTCAAGAACCATTTCTTATTATTATCAATGTTTGAAATCAATTGTGCTGCTTAATATTTTTATGGAAACCGTGGCACATTTTTTCATGATTCTTTGAAGGTAAAAAAAAAAACAGCATTTATTTGAAATAGAAATCTTTTGTAACATAAATGACTACACTGTCACTTTTGATTAATTTAATGCATCCTTGCTGAATGAAATGATTTCTTTCTTTCTGTTGTGACTGTTTTGGTGCAGGAATAAAGCAAAAAAGTGGAATAGATCTGTAAATATTAATGTTCATGTGTGCATAGTGTTACATGTTTCACATGTACGTTGGCGTGCGAGCCGGAGGAGGGATTGGAGATGAAATCGAAGACCCGGCCGGTGATGAGTTTGAGTTCTACCGTATAATCTTCGACATCACTTTCTTCTTCTTTGTCATCGTCATCCTCCTTGCCATCATTCAGGGTAAGAGACCGAGTAATTGTGAGAGTTGGTTTACCGTAATTGCGAATAACACTTGAAATGAATGATATGTGCACCAAATTTCAATAAGGACAATGAGCCGATGTGTTCGGTTTTAATTATTTATTTAGTGTGTCCTCTAACACGAGTCATGCTGAGCAGCACTGGAGAGCTTCATTAAAAAGATCACGCTCTCTCATGCTGAGAGGGATTTATGGGAAGAGATCTGAGGACTGTATGATGCTAGAGGACTGTCTTGTGCCTGGGGTGGAATGATACTCAAATGATTCAAATGTCTGGCTTAAACTTAATTGTGTTTGTGACTGGTCTGTTGTCATCATCTGAAAGGTCTGATCATTGATGCATTTGGCGAGTTGAGAGACCAGCAGGAGCAGGTTAAAGAGGACATGGAGGTGAGTTTGCACATTAACATCCTGAATCCATTCAGATTTATGACGTCTGTCATCTTTTGTTCCTATTAACGCACTAAATTAATTGATCAAAAACTAAACATTTCTTTAATTATAAATCAGAGCTACACTGCTCTCATAAATGAATATTTTATTTCTCTGTGAGTAAATACGTCATTAATCTATGTCAGCCGCTCTTAGGTGTAGCTGTGGGTTTTATGCTAATTGTTCATGTATAATTAAACAGTGAATGTGGCGTCTGATTTTTTTCTGCAGACTAAGTGTTTTATCTGTGGCATTGGGAGCGAGTATTTTGACACGGTGCCACATGGTTTCGAGTCACACACATTGCAAGAGCACAACCTGGCTAACTATCTGTAAGTAAAAGAGATGTGAAAAACAGGTCAGAGAATAGTTACTGTATGCCTTTTTTCATTCACAATTTTAAAGGCAGTGTTCTGGTGGAAAATTAATCTGCTGAGCAGCTGGTCAGGACAGAGAGCTAGTCTCATGTAGCCAGACCTTCATACTGATGGCAGAAGGTCTGGACTTCATCGCAGCTTTTACTGGCCAAGTTCCACCCAAGAGGACATCTGACTGACATGTAAAGCTACTGCTCACAGTTAGTTTTGTTCAGTGTCATGTTAAAGGCATATAAAAGTAAAGTTATTGTTCCTACAATAACATGCCGAAGTGCAATTCAGGAATGTTATACAAGTTTACTGCTACAATGGTGATGAGATCTTCACATACATTTGAAAATCCAGCATTTGATCCTGATAAGCGATTATTGTTACAGATGTAATCATGACAGTTTTGTTTCCTGGTGGACTGTTAAAGATTCTGGAAATCCTGTAAAATCCAACCAATCAGATTTTTCCAGAATTCCAGAAGTTTTTCCCATTTTGTGTTTGTTCAGCCTGTAGGTGTTCACCAAGCACGATAAAGATAAATTACTAAAAAACGTTCTCAATGTTACAAATATAGTTATAGTTATTGTTATCTTTATACTTTTTGTGTTAAGGCTGAGATTAACAGAAAGCATGTCACATTACAAGAAAATACTGTGATGTGGTGTAAAGTGGAATACTTGTTTTGTTGAAAATACTTGTTTGCCCTTTAGGTTTTTTCTGATGTATCTCATCAATAAGGATGTCACAGAACATACCGGACAGGTACAGCTTCCCATGAACCTTTACTGAAAAGAGATACTTAGACAGTTTCAGAGTGAAAGATGTGTGCTTAGCAATACATTAAAATGTGAAACCACTGACAAATGAACCTTGAGATACACTGTATAGTATAAAATGAACTGTGACTGCTGCACTTTGTAACACAACAGGAATCATACGTGTGGAAGATGTTCCAGGAACGCTGCTGGGAGTTCTTTCCTGTTGGAGACTGTTTCCGGAAACAATACGAGGATCAACTCAGCTGAAGAATTCAATGTCTGTGCTGTTCCTCTGATAATAAGAAGCCGGTGTGTGACTCGGTACTGTTTTGAATGCTTTGAATTTTTTGTACACCATATATTTGTTTTAGCAATATATTGTATTTTTGAATCTACGAACCAAGATTATGTTGTATTTGGATGCATAGAATTGTCACTTTGGATTGAGTGCAAGTAGTGAAGTAAAAGTAAGTTAGTTACTAGTAAGTTAGTAAAACTACTTAGTTTTACTTAAAAGTATGAAGTAGTAAAATTTGGTATTTCTTTAGCTTGAAATGTTACAAAACCCACTTAATTGCTGACAGTTAATTCCGAAAATATTAGTAAACTGCTAGATTTTTACATTTTTGTTACAAAAAATATGATATATTATTCATGACTATCATAAAAACAGTGCAGGGCGATTAGTGTAATAGCGTTTAAAATAAGTTTACTGGACTTATTTTAGCTCTTCCAAGGTCTTTGGTTTCTGATATTAATAATTTATAGAGAATCTCACTCCCTAATTTGCACTTGAGTTATTTTCTTAATCAGTGTTCTTGTTTTCCAGTAAAAATATCTAAACATATTTAAAATATATACTGTAAGTGAATCCTTTTTTTTCGCCTCTTACTGTACCAGTTTTTATCCCTTTCCCTATTCCCGTTCCTCACCTTATTACAAAAAGCACTCCATCCCCTCCGCTTCTCATCTCTCTCACCTCCTGTCTGTGTGTCTGTCTCTCTCTCTCTGTCTTGTGTGTGAGCGGCAGCACTCAGATCCCGAGCGTGAAATTAAATGGCAGCCCACATCACATGCGGCTGGTCGAGTTGTTGCTGCTGCAGGGCATGACGCATTGATCTCCAGCCATTCCAGAGGTGCTGTTAAAACGTTAACCCCCTTCTACGAGAGCTTTGCGTAATCCTGCTGCTGTCAGCCTTATTATAAAGAAAAAGGACAAAACTGATTACCATTATCTGTAAAAGAAGGAGAAAAGCATCAGCAGTATTGTGGTGCTGCCATATAAATATTATATATATTAAGTGATAATTATATAGAATTTATATAGTTTATTTAAATTTAAATGTATATATTATTCATTTGTAATGTTAAATTGTAACGTATCAGAATAGGTAACTTTTGGAAAGGATGGCCTGTTTGTGGCTGACTGTGATAGTGATTGTGAGGGAACAGAGGTATCGATGATGGATGTAGAGTCAGGGCTCTCGGTGTAATGTTCCCCCGATCACCCCACAGCTCTGACCATATGTAATCTAGAGCATGTTGGTTGTTTTAATCGAGAGTAATGGTGGAGAAGGTTGACTGAATAGCGTTGAGGAGAAGAGACTCTGGTTCCATCCACATTTTTTCCAGAGCCAGTGTCCAAATTGACAACATTTTTGCATATTTGCACCAAAGAAAAGGCAGTTCTGGCCAGAAAAACTGTCTATTTGAGAAATGTTCTCAGATTCTACTTTCATGACCTTTGGGATAAAACAACCTTCCCGTTTGAGAACTGCTGAATCTTTAGGTACTGAATGTCGGGCTGAAAGGTCAATAGATTTTTGTCTAAGATCGTGATGCTGAAAGGAACTGTAATTTATCATACTGGGGTTTTAAATTGAGACACATAATAGATAACAACAAATTATTTGATTATATGTTTTTTTTTTAGTTATTTAGTTATTTTTAATAAAATTTTATATATATAAATACATTTTTATAAATATAATTTTTATAAATAAATTGTATTTGATTTAAAAATGTAAATATTGTTATATATAACAATACATTTTTTTAAAGTGTTAGTTCACCCCAAAATGAAAATTCTGTCATTAATTACTCACTCTCAGGTCGTTCCAAATCAGTAAGACCTTCGTTCATAATCGGAACACAAATTAAGATATTTTTGATGATACCAGAGAGCCATCCGACCCTCCATAGACAGCAACACAACTGAAATTATCCAGGTCCAGAAAAGATGTAAATACATCGGTAAAACAGTCCAAGTGACATCAGTGGAACAACCTAAGTTTTGCGACGCTACAAGAATACTTTTTTTTTGCACAAAGAAAACAAAAACAAGATAATTTACTCAATGGTTACGTCTTACGTTATCTGGACAACTTGATGTATGACAAAGCAGAATATAGCAAAATATCTAAGTGGCAGAAACTCTATAATAGACAGATATAAAGATACACTTTAAGCTAATTTTTGTTATAAACATAAAAGTATAATAGTTTATTATAATATACAAAATATAGCCAGTGTTTGGTTTATATTTATATAACTAAATTTTCTACCAATGTATTTGCGCATGTTTTTTTGAAAATATATACAGTATATATCCATATGCAGTATTTTCAATTTAAGAAAATACATTCAACACCACATTTGAAGAAACTATTTCTCACCTATAACCTGGAAACATATAACACATTTGAAAAACTTTTATTTAAAAAATTCTAGTCTAGTTTGGATCTCTAGGTGATTCCAGCAACATGTACAGCAGATTAATTGAATATACTATGAGGAAATGTATATTTTTGCCCCTGAAATACATTTTGAGAAATATATTTTGGTATAGGAAGGTTGAAACTAAATACAGGTTTGAAATTTCAACATGTATTTCATTTAACATCATTTAAAACATATAGTATTTCAAATATATTTTGGCCAGAAAATATGTATATTATGAAATATGTATATTTCGCTGTATGGGTTAATATAAAAAATACAGAGCAACTGAAATTTTTGAGGAGACTCATACCTTCATCATCCATTTCAGCACTGCAGCTCATTATATATTGAGCATGTGATATCTCTTATGAGAGTTAGAAGGACTTTATGAAGAACAAACATTCAGCTGTGCTTCTTTGTGAAGCAGCTGCTGAAGTTCTCCAGCAGAATGAAGAGTCTTCAGTGCTGGCTTCATTTGTATCCGTGTCAAACTCAAGCACGTCATTATGGCTCCTGACACTCTAGCTGCTTTGTAAACACTTCATAAACCACTTGCTATTTCACAAATCATGTTTGTTCTATGACCTACCCTACTAAGAATGGTTTTGGCTCTTTGCTTTATCAAAGCAACAGCATGTGAGCTTGTCTGAGGGACATGGCGTATTTGGACTATCAGAACTCATTATGAATTCTTCACATGGGTAAATTAATTACTGAGGGAATTATGAAGTCGACCGTAGTGGTAGTTTATCAACAAACGCTTCACATGAAATTAATTACTGTGTGTTTGTGTGTGTTTGCATATTCGCCTTTGGCACCGGAAATCAGATGTAAATCCTGAAGGAGACTCTCTTCTTTCACGTCTCGCTTCTCATTTTTCCTTTTTCTCTGTGTCTTTTGTGTCAGTCTCCTGAGTTTTCTTTATTCCTCTCAGGATCCATCATCTCAAAAGTATTTCAGTCAGCCTGCAGAGCTGACCAGAGAGAATACAGAGAGAATATACAAATGCACTGAATACAAACATATAACCAGTAACACATCACAGACTGGAAAAGCAGTATACAAGGACAAAATGTCAAGGACATGATCAGTCACGGAGAACAGGAGAGAGAGAAAAAAGTTACTGCTTTCAAAAGAAAAAAAAAACATGCGATAGAGAAAGATGCATGTGTTTGCAAGCACTTAACTATTTAATGACCATAAACAAAATCACTTATTATGACCTCTGTGTTTTTATATAGTCCAAAAGTTTTCTTTCTGTTCCTTTGTGCATTTTACTTCTGCTGTACTGTTTACTAGTTTGTACTAAACCTTGTTTGGCATAGTGCAATAGAAATATTGTTGGCTCTATGACAAACAGCTTGTGATGTTCCTCTTTTGTAAGTCACTTGGGATAAAGGCATCTGCTAAATGGATGAATGTAAATGTTGAGAGTTGAGAATGAAAGAGTTTAAATGGAAATATTCCACATTTCACTCCACAATAAACAATATACATATTTATGTTAGAAATGTGCTCAGAATGTTATGCATCATGATAGTATACTGGATGCATTTTACGTCTTTTATTTGAATTTATTTTAGGACAGGTTTTACCACTCACAATAAATTATCTTTGTGTCTTATTTAATTTTTTTTTTTTTATGTTTTTTTACAAACTTCAATTAACATTTTTTTAGACAGGTTTTAATCATTCACTACAGTATTATTGGTTACCCTTTCAGTCGAATCACTTCGACGTTACATATGGTAACTCGCCAGAGAGACCAATTGCCTTTGAGCTTTATACAAAAGGCCAATGAAATTGGCGTGCACTTGATTGCGCTCA
>JAUMHE010000069.1:6931087-6950637 GCA_032359235.1 Enteromius mattozi | reverse complement strand
CTGGCGAGTTCCCATATGTAACGTCTCCGTTCCCTCCTTCAGGGAACGTGGGTTACGTTCGTAACCTAGACGTTTCTTATTTCATGTGTAATTTATTAAAACATTTTTTAAAAATATTTATTTTATTTTTGTACAGTTTTTACACTCATAGGGATTATCCATTTCCAAAAAAATATATTTTGATTAAAATTTTTATTTTATATATTTTGATTTATTATTTTATTTTAGGGTAGGTTTTGTATCTCACTAGGCATTATCAGTTTCTTATTTCATATTTAATTTCTATTAATATTTTTTACAAACCTATTTTATTTACGGATTATCAATTATTTATTTCATGTGTAATTTCTTAAATATTAAATAATATTTATAAAGATATTTTTTTATTTTATTTTAGGATAGGTTTTATCGCTTGCTATAGATTATCTTTTTTATTTCATATTTAATTTCTTAAATCTTTATTTAATTATTTATTTTTTGGCAGGTTTTATCACTCTTTAGAAATGTTCCTCTGTGCTGTTTTGTCAGCTGATGTATGCCTCAAATTTAAGATGACAGGATTACAAAAAGGCTCGTGCGATTCTTAATGACAAATACACCCCTTAAATACACCCCTCTGGCTTCGTGTATTTATTCTTTATAGCATCTGTTATGTTGTACTGAGTTTATGTATGACTAACAGAACAGAATTTGTTCGTAGCGCTGATTCTGGGGCTACATCCTCTCTCATGTGTAATATGCCATCGAATTGACTTTTCATACTCCTTTGCTGCTTAATATGGCTCTTTGCACTCCGTTTGGCACTGAAGCGGGGGAATTTAACTGTCACTTTGAGCTTGACAGTTAAATGGCACCACAAGTTGAAAAATGTACAATTTCGATTTAGTCGTTTTGCAGATATCCTTGCTAAAAGTAACATTTAAAAAAATTGATATTGGTAATGGGATGCCAGATACATTACGGATGAGCTATGTGGCATCCAAGGTCACATCCAGCATATTATCACAAAACAAGCATTGAAAAATGGAGTGTTGAATATAACGGACAAAAAACATTCATTCCACAGAGAAGGACACTGCTTCAACCCTTTCATTTTTCAAAATAGGCAACAGAGAGCATTTAAAGTATGTCCAGTCAACTTCCTGTTGAGACATATCACCAGATTTCAACAAAGACTAATTTAAACATCAGCTCTACATGGCCAAAAACGCAAAGTGACATTTGGATTCATTGGATTTGAGTTCAGTGAAAGATTCTCCAAGGTCAGTGCCATATGAGAAGATGAAGTGAATTTACTGGACTTGAACATTCACATTCAGACATTTTTTTAAAAATATTTTCAGCTCTTCCACAGATAAAACAAAGTCATGCAGAACGATGTAAGAGTAAGTAAATATAAACAGATTTTTTTTGTTTGTGTGTGTGAATACTCACCAATTTACTGTATTTTGTATTTGATAAATGCGTAAAACAGTAATATTGTAACATACTATTATTATTTTAAAAATAAATGTTTTCCATATTTAAAATTTTTGGATGGGGTTTTGGTTCCTTTCCGCTGTTGCCTCTAGCTTGCTTAGATGGGGGCGTCTAATTTCTAGTGATAATCGTCATTTTGATTACAGAGACCCTCTCTGCATTTAATAAATAAATAGTTTTTTGTCATTATACATTACCATCACTCTATTCTCCTGTTTGATAATGTTCAGTGCTTTGCTACAATCTGTATTGTTAAAAGCGCTATATAAATAAAAGTGATTGATTAATTGATGCTCTTTATGAAAACAATCTAATATACTGATTTGATGCGCAATAAACATTATTAATGCTGAAAAAAAGGTTCTTCTCACACCCTGTAACCTGAATGCAGTTGCAATGGTTATCTTGCCGACTTGAAGTTGTAAAGCACGTGGCTGACGGCCCTCCACACCTTAATGTCAAATAGAAAGTCCTCCATATTACCATTTAGATTACAAACCCTGATGCCAACAGCAGACCAATCAGCCCAGACAACACACACCTTCTGTTAGGAACATGCTCTTACTTTATAGATCTGAATGCAGATCGTTCTCTCTCATAAAATGCTAATGAACTCAAGGAACGCTGTTCTCCATGAATTAGCCCAGGATAGTCTCTAACTGAATGTTTTCAGCAGAGAATTTAAGTTCAAACTTCCAGATCTCACCCCCAAGTGACTTTAAAAGTGCTGAAATAAGCATTGAAAGAAGAGATTTAGTAACCAATCCTCGTGGAATCTGGCAATTTGTAGCAGTTGGAATATGCCCATATTTAAAACCATTTCAAACATTTCCAAACTTTCTAATCTAGATCTTTTAAATCCTTCCCAGATTTTCTGAAACCCTCATTTAAAACCTGTGTGAATGAGGCTAATCTTCCTGCCTTAAAAAGCAAATGATAAGAGTGTGATCACATGCGTGAAGCATCCACCTGATCAAACCTTCTCCAGATGCTTCTGTATGGTTGCCTGTGTATGTGGGTCCAGTATGGCAGGAATGCAGACACAACGCCAGCCTAATGTAGTGCATGAGGATTGTGCCAACACACATTCCCTCCTCTCTCTCTCTCTCTCTGCTTTTCTCTCATCCTCTTTGTATTTACTTCCCCGTATGTTTCTGAAAGGAATGTCTGTTAGAAATAAAGTAACAGTAATATAGGGAAATTATAACATTTTAAAATAACTTTTTCCAAAATGTAATGTAAAATGTGATAACAAAACTGTAGTCATTGCTCAGTCTTCATTGTCACATGATTCATAAGAAATCATTCTAATATGCTGATTTCAAGTAACATTTATCATTATCGATGTGATTTATTTATTTATTGTTTTTTTATATTAAGGAACATTATTTATTGAAAATGCTGTCTTTTATTAACAAAGTAAAAGTCTCACTTTTGATCAACTTAATGCATTCACAAAAAAAGTTGAGTTTTTAGTAGTGGCATTACACTGATTTATTGCATTTACCTCATTTGATATTAGAATGTTTCAAAGTGCACCTATTATGGATTTTTGAAAATGACCTTTCAGTATAACACAGCTCTAAGTGAATGAAAACATTCTGCAAAGTTTTACATCTGACGTGCACTGTGTATAAAGTTATTGTCTCAAGACCAAGTAATTGTCTTAATCCCAAACCATTTCATGTTGAACTCAACCTGAAATATTAGCATATTGCCCGCCCACTTGTTGGTCTTTTAACGTTGGTCTGAATGAAACTACAAATTCATTTTTCACCACTAGTGCTGCTTTTGGAGCGGTACAAATAGCTGTAAACAAAGCAGCACTGCGCTCACACTGCTTTATCGGGCATTTCAGGCATGATAAAATGAAAATAAGACCAATCTGACCAATCACCACCGATTAGGATCAGACAAAGGACGAGTTGAGCGAATCTTTTGGCAGTCCTTGAGCAAGTAAGGTAATAATAAATTATTTAAATTATAAATAATAAAACATTATAAGACAATGAAAGTGTTTTTTGACCTTGCATGCATGTCAACTTCTTGTTGGGGACTCCCAATCAAAATATTAACCTTTCATTACCCTTAACAGGGACACTTTCAGTGTGTTAAGGTGCATTAAGTTCAGTATTTATAAACACTCTTATTTTTTAATCATTTTGCTGTGAGACAATTGGTGCTAAAAAAAAAAAAAAAAATTCATGTTTGATTGCAAGCATCGTTAAACAATTGTAATAATATTGTGTTGGGTCTTCACAAGTGGATAAAATCTTGATTCTGAAGCAAAACTAGTTAAGAACCACTGATTTAAATCATGATAACACTTCTAGAATTTCCAACCATGTTGCACATTTTAAACTAAGATACTGCAGTTGTCTTGTATATTGGCTTGAAAAGAGCCGTGTCTGTATGTCACTCAAGCTCCTGCATTAAGGAACTAAAGCCTAATCGATAAAGCAAGATGCGATCTTATATGTCAGCAGGATTAACTCTCCACGGCGAAGCAGAAGACAGCGAGCAGGAGGAGACGTCGTGAGTCTATTACAAAACAGACAATGACGACGATCACAATCTTGACAATAATGCTAATGATGACGGGTATTTTCCTGTCTCCCGCTGCTCCTCCATCATTTCCAAGATGCTACCACATTAATCTCCATGAGTCACGTTTCCGTAAGTGTGTCAAGCGTTTGTTTAGAGGGACTCAGTCTTAACATTATTGCAGGAGATTGAGGAACGCTGATAAATGCTTTGTAACTTATGTGAAGCGGCTCCCAGAATCTCTGAGGTGAAGCTTTATAAGAGATACTAAATGACAGAAGCAAGTGCTTGTGTGTGTGTTCAAATGGCTAAGCTCTATAGTTAGTGCTATGCCAAGCAGATAGAGGCCTGACAGCGGGAGATAAGCAGTCTGCTCTGGTCAGGATGGGTCGACTGCGCTCCACCTTTTGTTGATTTTCACACTGCTCCAGTGACCTCAGAGGTGAGTATGTTTACTGCGGCCCAGTCTCAATCTCCCTCAAACAGACTCACCAGTGACCTTCAGCAACCCTGAGGTGTATATCTCCAAGTCCCATTTTTTCTTCTCCCCTGACTTATCTACTACTTAAAAAAAAAAAAAAAAAAAAAAAGAATCTCTCTCATAGTGATTCAGCAGGTTCAAAGTTGCTTATAAAAGGACAGAAACATATTCTACAAAAGTACATAAACTTATGAACACTTTGCTAACAACACATTGAATTCCTTCAAATTATAATTTCCGCTCAGAATTACAGTAAACTGGATGTTATCATACAGGTAGCTAGCTAACTAAGTTTAGCTAACTTGTTTAGTAAAATTATTTTCAAATTGAAGAGTTCAGTGCAAAGGCCTCTAAGTGCTGTTTGAAATTTTCATCTAAAATGAGCATTTTTAAATCCGTCCATCTAAGCAGGTTTAGTAATTTCACATTAATGGAAATTAATAATGTGAACAATGTGTTTTTTTTTTACATTGCTATCAAAGTAAAATAACTGAAGATAAACTCAAGCACTATAATAGTCTAAATAGTAGGAGAAAAGCAGCAAAGAGTCTGATAACCTAATACTTCAGGTGAGATTCTGAAGCGACCAGTAGACACTTTACTGTCCCATGATAATGACAACATCATAGCTTATTGTAGCTTATGTTTTAGGTCTACTGAAAGAATGATATTCTTTCAAGAAAATAATTAAAAATGCAATTAAAAATGCAAAAGCCTGCTAATTGTAATGTTATTCCATAGGTTTTTCTTTACATGCAACCTATCGAACCTATTCTGTATTTTACAATCAAAATAAACACTGTATATGCCTGTAATTCAAGCAGACTTTTTTTCTATTGTATCTTTCATTCCCTGTATATCCTGAACTCCCGAGGAACCATTTAGGATTAGAGGTGAGTAGTCTGCTAAGGTGATTTGCGAAAGAAAACAAAAATAACAGGTGATATATAGGTAGACTTTTATCTTAGTGAGTGTCTAAAACCACCTCAGCCAAGGGAATCAGCCACTGAAATCACTGTAAGCTGTAAAAACATGCACAGATGGGAACATTTGTGAAATTCAAGAGCAGTCAACAGATTCTCAGTAGTGTTATGCGACTGAAATAATAATATCATATTGGGTCGCTTTCAAAGAAAGCCTAAATAATCTAATGAAACAAATTAGCAGGCTACAAAAAAGTGAAAAATAATACAGTAGCTCTGGTTCCAACCATGTATCAAGTTTATAAGATGGTACCTTATTTTTGCCAACACAAGTTTCCATCTACATAAAATAAACTGGACTTTCCAGAGATAGGTTACATAAAAGAGTCAGGCCTGTTTAATATGAACCGATTCACTAAAATGAATCAGACTTTTCAGCCCCACATATGAGAACCATTTAGGAACCGATTCACTAAAACAAGTTGCATTGTTTGCATTATGAGAGAGCGTGGACCATTTGGGAGGCTCGTTGAGGAAGACCTGACTCACTGGAACGAATTGGGCTTTACAGTGCAACATTTGAGAGAGAAAGAATTCTCTCAGCTTGCTTGCGTGTGCTAATGTTACTCAACATGACATAAAAAAGTAATGCTTGGTTGCACTGCACCGCTGGTACTGAACACTAAGCTGAAAATGTTGAGTTAGTGTTGCTGCTTTTTCACATGCAGTATAACTAGCAAATAACTCGATCTACAGACTGGTCGAGACGGCACCGGTTGCCAACAGGTTTTAGTGAGTCAGAGTTAGCTTTAGACTGTGATTCCATCCAGTCTGAGGCATATTTGATATTTTGAGCCAGTTTTCGTTAATGCATTCATTTGTCGTAGCTTCAAGATTTCTTATGTTAAAAATAATGTGTATATGATTTAGACCTTGGACTTCATTACTGGATGCTTTCATGGTATAATTATGTTACATGATTGCGTGATTATGTAAAAACAAACCGTACAGGTAATAATGCTTTATAATGCCTCAATGTATCACCACAGGTAATAATTGTTCCTGGATATGCTTTTCTCTATTTCAAAGATGGGTAGCTGCTTACTTGCATTTGGTGAATTACAAAGGACCATGGTTTCAGCTAAAAATCATCTTCGCTTTTCCACTGAAAAAAAGTCACCTATATCTTTGATGGCCTGAAGGTAAGTAAATTAACAGCAAATCTTTCGGTTAGCAAAACTCTTTTGATTCTGTATCTATCCCTTTAATTTGCATGTACAAAAAATGATAATATTATGAGTAGTTACAGCTTTACGGCACCTTCGTAAGCAGAATATGAACAATAGCAAAAACAGCATAAACACCTAATGCACCTACTTTGCTTTGTGTAGAAAGGTGTGTCGACATCTTGTTCCGACCAAAGTGCTTTGAACGCACCTTACATTGTAATTAAGAGAATTTCCCAGGAGGATTTGAACGCAGCTCACCTACAAAACTAGCAGAAAATGTGTTACAACCGTTCATGCTCTGCTCTGCATTCTTATCAACAATATTATACCAAATTACGAATTCCAAAGTTGTACTCATTTCCCAAAACACCTCGTCTGTCTCATAGCTTCTCTTTAAAGAGCCTTAAGCTCTCCCACGCTGTCTTTACACAATCCTCTCATGTTCTCACTGAGTCTCTGTAGGCTAAAAAGCCACTGGCCTGTTACTGATGTCTGTCTGCTGCATTAGTTGAACAGAGACAGGACACAGAGACCGCAAATCAGATAAGAGTCGGCCATACAACAGGGAATGGTATAATGAATCTGGTGGAACCATAATGTTGTGTGTGCGCGTGAATTTCTGCCCAGTTGAAGCAGACTGCATTCATGACTGAAAGGGAATCACACTTTGATGTTCACCCTGAGTCGATCCTAACAGGAAACCAGATTTATCACTTGATTAAACTCAGCAGAAGGGTGTTGTAAGGCTGATGCAAGGTAGATATAGATATTCCGAACTGGTATGTGTGTGTATGAGTGCTCCGAGGTCTGCTTTTTCACAGTAAGTACTTTGGAAAGTGTGTCCCTGTAATTTCCTGTTTATGTATTCATGACATGATGAAAGAAAATTCATTTTACCACAGTAATTACAGTCTGATCTTCAAAAAGACACAGCCGATCACTGTCACTCTCATTTCACCCATGCACTGTCCTCTCAGATTAGTTGCGTACTACTTCTCTTTGAGCAATTACCCTCCATTCCTAATTTTCCAGTAATTACTTCACAATTAAAGTTTTGAATTTAATTAAGTTTCATTTTGAACATGCCTGAACACGGCTGAAGATATGCCTCTTGAATGTTTTTGTTTATTTGATTAACTCGCAGGGGAGAAATAAATGGTTGGGTGGTTTCGATTTATTTGGACTTAAATTTCTTCAGTGCCCTTCGATTGCTCAGTTTAATTAGCTGAAAGTAACATGTAATCATATTTATGTTCTCAGCATAAAACTTTTACCCAGGCAACCTTTCACAGGTGGAAGAGTGAAAAATGCTTGTTAATTGGAGAACATTGGCTTAATGAAGCAAGCTGGCATTTGAGCTTTTGAATTTCGTGTCTGATGAAAACAAAAACTAGACTGAGGTAAGCCCTTCTTTTAAACCATAAAGAATGCAGATTTTATATCTGCATAACATTTTTTTTTTTAAGTTCACTTATAAAATTGATCAAAACTTTCTTTCCTACACCAAAAACAATACATTTTGATTCTACACACAAGAAGGATTCTTGGATTATGATTATAATGCACAGAAAATAATACAAAAAGTATTTATTGGAAGAATACATTTTATCATTTAATTCAATTAAATTAAAGATTCCCAGATGGAATTTTAAAAAATTATTTTCAAAATCTACAAAAAAACAAATATACATATTTTGTTCTTTAAATTTTCACATAGAATTTTTGGCAGTTTTTTAAGTTCAAAATCACATTTATGTTGTTATGTTATGCTTTCACTCATAATATATACTTTATAATATGTAATTTTTTTTTTTTTTTTTGCTTTTTAAAGTACATTTTATAATATATGTTGGAGTTTGAACTTTTAAACTAAATTTACTAATTAATATCCCAATATTTATTTTCTGTATATTTAAATATTTTTTTTTATTTCTGCTGTTTGGGATTGAATTACGAATATTCAGGTGGTAATATAATTTAGATGGCTTTGAAGATATAACAAAGCTTTATCATTTAATTTCAGTCAGATGTACAGTATAAAAGCCTAGAGTGCAAAAGTTTATCTTGAAAAACATGTTTATAGCATTCTCAATTATAAACCTTACACAAGAAGTGTGAATGCTGTTAATAAGGTTAATAATGTTGGTGTACTCAGAAACCATATATCTCGAAGGAGTGAGGAAATTGCTTCTTCTGTGGTTTGTCCTCTTTACAATTCTAGTTCAGGAAGAGTTTTATCAAGGACAAGCCTTTAGATGACTGAAAATGTTTCATAGTGTGGTATTCTCAGGATTTCATTCCTGCACGGATGCTCTATGAGGTCAACTGGGGGCTTTTAATCGGTCTAGAGTGAGAAAGAGCTGCTATGTAATGCCTGTTGTATGTTTTTTTTTTTTTGAGAAAGGTTGGAGGAGAATATATACTGGAGGCCTGAGACAGGAGAAGGCTTTGCTGTTGAGTGTTAAAGTAATCCTGCAGGCTCTGAAAGAATAGAAGCTGATCAGGCCGAGGAAGAAAACCGATAAGATTCTGTCCCTTTTGTCTCAACACATATTCCTTTCACAAGTTTCTCTCTTCTTTATGACTGCTTAGTTAATTTAAGTGCATACATAGATGTAAATGATTTGTACATGACTTTCTAATTTATACCTGCTAAAATTAGTGTGCTGGTTTGTTGTTGGTCTGAGATTGATTACCAACCCAATCTCTTGTAGTGTGACCAACTAGTTGTCTACTTTTTCTAGTTATCCAAAATAAATTAACGTGCAAGCTCTACTTTCGACCAGCTAAAAACCAGCCACCACATTCCAAAAACCAGCTGTCACTCTAAGCTGGGTTTAGATGGATTTTCAGCAGGGTGAGTTTAGATTCAAGCCATTAGATTTCAAGAGAAGTGTCTGAATCCACCGCAAGCCTATTAAGCCAACATCAATGTTGGCGGGCCAATCTGCCAATGATTTCCTCTATCCCTGCAGCCTAAGGGATACGGTCTGCACTGAAATGGCCTCAGGAACATCTTAAGAGATCTTTGAACCTGATGATTTTTTTAAATACATGAGAACCAATGCATATAATATACATAATGTATCAAATGTAAAAATATGAAAACACATTACTATTGCTCTTAATATTGTAGTAATGTTTATTAATGCTGATTAATAGGATACATAAAAATGTATCTTACACCTACATTGTATCAGCACTTTTTTTATGATGAGAAAATTTTACAGTGCAGAATTCAGTCACAACAAAACCTTTTTTTAAAATGAAGGTTAAAATAAACACCTTTGATTGGCCACTGCATTCATAAGCTTAACAGAAAAGTGTGACTGGTGTGTGACTGAATCACACGTGTAACTTTAATAAACTTTAATATACATTTAATTTATATAGTGAAAACTGTTTTATACATTTATGTAGTATTGCTAATTTCTGGTAGATAGTGCTGTTTACAAAGTTTTCTATTTAATTTATTTCTTTGTTCTATTGTATTTGTTTGTCCTAATGCTCGTAATCAGTTTCTTTGTTCTTATTTTCTCACTGCCTGTTTACTTGTCCTCTGTAGGCTTGAGAATTTTTAATTATGTTGGGCTAGTTTTCATTTTTTTTTTGTTGGTGATAAAAATTATATTTCATTTCAGTGGTATAAAAAACTGGTGATATCATAACCATATTTAAAGCAAAAGTAATATTGTGACATATAATTATTGTGAAATAAAATTAGTCATTTCGTATTATAAGACCTTCATAAAATCTTACACCCAAATGCAGCAATTGAACTTTTTCATAGATTATGGGGTCATTTTTGTTTATTTTAATGGTCTTTTTAAGTTGTGTTTTGCCAAAGAGGATGAATTTCCTGTGCTGAATTGTAGTTCATCTCAAGGTTTTTTCCCTCTTCACCCAAACATCCTAAGGATGATTATAAAGTGGTCTTGACATGCTGCTGGTCAAAAGTCTGGCCACGCATGACAAATGGATTTCTGACCTGTAGGTTTAGAACCTTGAGACTGTATGGCTGCCATTAAGATATTTAACAGATAGATAGATAGATAGATAGATAATCCCATATTTTCCTATGACTGCAATGTCATATATATAGGCATATTCACATGGCAGAGAAGTGCTGTGGCTTGTGAGAATTGGTGAGAGGAGAGAGGCTGGTTGACAGCTTTAATTGTGATCCTAAATTTGATATGATTAACCAGGCTCGATCAAATTAACCTGATTGGCAGATGGAGAGGGGGTGGACGGGGGCGTGCAGAGGGTGAAAGGAGATTGATGTACCATGCCCTCAAAGTGCCTTACCCATGTTTGTTTACACACATCTAGGAGAAGTTTTACAGAAAAGTATTAAGCTTTGATTTTTCCCTTCTTTATGAAAGCAGTGTAACTGTTGCCAAAATCCCTGCTTTGTCTAATGTGACATTTTTGGAATGTTATTTATTTATGTACTTCTGCTTTACTCTTCAGTTTTTTTTTTCCAATAAATGCAGTATTTTTAGTCTTGTGTTCTGTTTGAATGTAGGAAACAGCGAACATCCCCTCATTAAAGACCCCTAGTAAGCCCACATGCCTTATTCTTGCTCATTATAATATGACAACAACAACACTCTGAATGTATCTGCAAAACAATGACAATTAAAACGGCACCAACTATCCCCTGTAGTTCATGCAACAAAAATGACAGTTCAAGAAGGAGCCAGTATGATGGTCGGACAGGAAAGCTGAGAGGAAGTTGTGAGGTTAATGAGCACAGATGCATTTGCTTTCACCTTGTTGTGGGGCATGAATAATGGATACCACGTTTTTCTTTGTCAGTTTTACACTTGCCGTTTCCTCTTTTATTTATTTGTCTCTTTGTCATTGGTGAGTGTGCATGTGTGAGATGGTTGGTGTCACCATTGAAAATGAGAGTCCTCAACCAATGCTGTGAAAATCCTCTCGCGCTAATGAGCAGTCAGCCTCCGCTCGCACTCTGGTTACCCGTCATCCCTTCCTTCTTGTTCTTTTCTTCATTTTTCTTTTCAGCAATGTTTCGGAGAACAAGAAGTATCACTGACCCTCCCCTGACAATTGCTAAGTTTCTGTATAAACAAATGTTTGTGTACAAAACATTTAATTAACATTTTAACCAGCATTTGCATGAACGATCACACAGGAGTTAGTAGGCCTTAAAAAATAGAAAAAGAAAAAAGAGATGGTGAGGATGGTGAAGAGAGATGGCAGGCTGAAAGAACAGAAAATAGAATGCGAGAGAAAATGACCTTCGAAGAGTGAGCGGATGGAGAGGAGAAAAAGCCAGACAGAACAAATGACCTCAGCTATAAAGTATTAGTTAAGGTGAGGGTGTGAAAAAGGTTGGCCAATGAGCTTTTATTTATAGCAACAGGAATATAACTCTATCTCCTACTTTAGCGCAACATGTGTGCTTGTGTGTGTGTGTATGTGTGTGTTGTCTTTGTATCCCATCCTATCTGGTTTAGCTGTGTTCACAGACCACCATAATGTTTCACTGGTCACTTTATGTGTGTGTGTTTTCACTCATATCTCTGCACAAGGATATTGATGACACCCTCATTTCTCAATATCTGCCCACAAACTCCCCCCACTCTCCAGCAGATGCGTAAAATAAAACCTGTCCTCTGGCCTCAGCCAGTATACGTCACGATCAGAAAACAAACACCAGTCAGAGAGCCAATTCGTCTTTATTAGGAATTTATATTTAGCACATCATGATAATAGCCTATTCAAGCTCAGTGGCTTTCCTCTTGCAACTGGATATCGGAGGTGTCTTGGTTTACCAAATGCTGTTTGTCATGGTCACAGTCAAAATGATAAACTGCAATTAGGGATATATTCAGACGGATTATCAGATCAGATTTTAAATGTGCAGACAGTTTTAGGAAGTTGATGTTTATTTGGTTTGGGTGCTAATTTCCTGACCCAAATCTGTTTTGGCAAACGTGACGCTTAAATGAAGAAGCAAATATAATTGTCAGAGTAGTAAATCTCTCTCACATTTAAATATTTATGCCCATTCGCTGCCATGCAAACAGCTGTTTATTTCTCAGCTCTGCAAAACATGTTGATTAGATAAACTAATTACGCGGGTAAATGTTTCCTTTGGGCTGAAACAAGTGATTCTTGATGCCAGAACACGCAATGGGAGTGTGTGATGGTGTATGTGTGAGCAATGATATTTGCAAGTCTTTGATTTGCTTGTATGCCTTTCAGTATCATTGATTGCTTTGATAGTGCCCTTGACCAGTTGGTGTCCACAACTGACCTTTTCTATCTTCCCATCCAGTGAGGTATTAATTGAAGTGGTTATTTATGCATAAAGGTTTGCCGTGGGTAAGTGATTGTACAAAAGGTCGCACAAGGAAATAACCTAAAAATAAAAAATCTGATGAAAATTTACTCTCAGGCCATCCAAGATGTAGATGATGTAGGTGTGTTTCTTCATCTGAAAAGATTCTGAGAAATTTAGCAATACATCACTTGCTCACCAATAAATACTCTGCAGTGAATGGGTGCCGTCAGAATGAGTCCAAACAGCTGATAAAAACATCACACGATTAATTGACAACATTTGTCTTATCTCAGGAGAGAAATATGCACAGATCAAGCACCATTTACAAGTGTAAACCGTTCTAAACAAATATTTCATGGATTTTGATGTGAAAAGGCAACACGGGATGGACTTTTCTATGAGTGTTTATGTGATGTTTATGGTTACGCCAACATGTATTTACCTGTTTTGCCCCTTATTTCGCATTTTATTATTACATTTTGTGATAGCCTACTACACAAGCTTTGAAACTGAGGAGGGAAGATCAGCTGTAGACCAGTCTTGACAGGAATAAAATTCATTGTGGTCTAAGCTGGTATTTTAGAGGAGTTTGTCTGTGTACGTGCAAATCAAATGCCCTGATTATGTTTTTTCTTAACAGCTGTGAGACAAATAAAAGTCCTGCTTCATCTTAACCTCCACTGTACTTGTCTCAGTTTGTGTGCATGAAGGCACTGGCACCTGAAGTGATGCTCTGAATGCTCCATCTGTCAAAAACCTGCCTTGGCACTTACAGTAAGAGTAAAACCCAGATCTGTCTACAGATATCACACCAGTGAAAGTGATTGCAATTTTGGAGTTTCCAGGTGGGTCCACAGAACATTTATGGTCATTTTACATCCAAAGACATCATTTCCAATATGGATTCTCCCGTTTTAGATTCAATTAACTTTCTTAATTAAATTTCTGGCTTGATTTTGTTTTAAGCTTGGCCTGTTCTAATCTCTATTGCCTCCACAGTTCAAACAGCACAAAGCATTTCCAGCCAATCCAATTATTTTCTTGTTTTGGTTTGCAGCTGATGTGTCAGTGATGAAGGTAATGTCTTCCTGACTATTTCCATATAAATAGAGATCTTCGGCACCAGAGTCACAGTCCTTTTGTAGGTTTGTGCTACGGGAATCATTTCTTTGTTATAAAAAAATAAAGCCTGTGAAGAGCCTGTGACTGCTTCTGATCTCATTCAGTGTGTTTGAGATGGTGACGGGATAAAAGCAAGATATTTTTGTGCATTTGCAGTTTTTGGAGCATCATTGTTCTTTTATAAAATACTTCATATGCTAGCCGTTCTAGTAATCTATACAGAAAAGGCTAGAAAATGTCACTAAGCATTGCTGGCCTGCTTTGATTGCATTCCTTCATTATTAGCTCACAGAGTGGCTCTTTACCATTTGCTGTATGTTTATTTATAATCGGTAGTGTGATATGTTAAAATATACAGTGACATAATCTCTCCATCTCTCTCATGCAAACACACACTTCAGTAGCAGCGTTCAGCTCTGAGCGAAACAGACTGGAACAAAGGGTTTAGTTTCTGACTCCCTACCCTGCAAAACAAACCCTGATTGCAATTAAATTTTGCCTGGGTGGAAACCACACAGAAAGACAACAACAGCGTGTTCAGTGTAATCAAATAGGATTGTGCTAACCACAAATCTGGGACCCAGGTTTCATTTGCAAAGATGAGAGTGCCAAAACAATATAAAACTAATTGTTCTGTCTGATGATTTGGTCCGGTGTTCTGCAACTGAGGTCAAAGTCTTTTCTTTCTTTCTTCCTTCAATAAATGTTTTGGAAGCAGCTTTTTTGAAATTGACCCTTAGCACAAAGCTTTATTCACAGGCGATCTGACCAACCACAATGCAGAATACGCCATTTTGTCGAATAAACAAATTAGACAAGAGAGTAGATTAACTTTAATGGACTTAAACTTGAAAACGGAGTGTATTGACGATTTCCGCGGTTGAAATAAAATACCTTCTGATGTTCATTCATGTTTATTTCATACTTAAATAAATTTGAAGAGATGATTGGTTCACGTACCACTTAAACTGAGGTGCTACAGCAATCTGTCACGACACATTACAGAGCCACAATTGGTTTTTATTGTTTGAAGTTCTTCAAAAATAACACAATTTAAGATAGATAGATAGATAGATAATTATCTACATAATTAAACCAAACCAACCAGCTGATACATGTAACTTTTTAATGAAAACTTTTAAAAAATCTTTGGGAAAAATGAATGGGGAAAAAAAAACAAATATAAAATAATTTAATGTTTAATGTTCTTTGGAAATTCTTCTTGAATAATATACAGTCAACTTTGGTCAGCATTGAATGAAAGAAGTGGATGTCTTATTCAGGATCACCTATCCAGGTAGCTTCAATCCATCCTTCCACATACACTCATTGATGTGTCTATGTTTTATGTTTGACCAAATACCAAATCTAATAATAACGCTTTCAGTTGTCATGGTAATTTAAGAGAATGCTCTATCTCTGACTGACCTACTGTTCTTCTCTGATCTTACTTTCTGTTATACTTCTTTCAAGGTGCAGTCTCATCTATTACTACTGTTTATGAAGACTCTGAGCATACGAAAACAGCATCATTACGATAGCACAAGGGGCTCTTTGAGACGTTAATCAGATTAGAGGCCTCTCCCACTCCATCAGCTACGCCTTATTCTCCATTACAAAGAGAATTAGCCTGCTCCTGCAGTATGCCAATGCCTTTACAGAATACTAATATGAGTCCAACACACAAACCCAGATGTGCGCCTGGGAAGGTGAGACAGGACAAGACATGCACACACACACAGGCATTCATGCAAGCACACAAATATCCACCTGCTCACAGCTTGTCCTCTGCTTTAATGTCTTCTGTCCAAACAGGACCTTCAGCTTCCTTCTGCATGATCCTGCCTGGATGTCTTTCCCAGAATTCATTGAGGCAGATGAACAGCACACCGCAGAGATACTTTTGAAGTTAATGCGAATTCAGTTTTTTTTTTCTTGCTTTCTTTCAACTTGTGGCACAAAATTTGGATTAAAAACGCAAATATTTTCCCACTACGACCATTCATCCATTTTCATTTTAATTGAATTTCAGGAATGCACAAGTGAGAGAAATTGGACTGACGGCAAAAAGTGAATGTGATTCGGGAGTTTAATTCCTGAGAGTCTCAAAATGCCACTACATGAGAAGAAGGAAGAACCATTACCCACAGTCCATTACAGCGAGTCTGTGCACATGCAGCTGGATCTCCTTGATATTTTAGAGAGACTTGGGTAATTATAGGGACTTGAATTTATCTCTGGTTATGCCTGTGTTTGTAGGCCCGCATATATATGCATGTGCATGCAAGTCTTCACATTTGTGAATCCATGTGCACGTGCTTGTTCATGTAGGTGACTCCTGAAAATGGAGATGACTCTATCAAACATCTGTTAGGCAGATGCAATGCATATGCAATAACCATTGACAATTTCTTTACAAGAAAATGACAAAACCATCTCTTATGTTTTTCAGATAAAAGTTGTTTTGATGGCTTGCATGCATTAAAAAAAGGTTCAATGGTCTGCAATTTAGACTGTTTTACAGAACTTTGCGTTTGAAGGTGAAGTATGTAATTTACTGTGAGTATTTTCTTTGAGCTAAATATAAGCCATCAATAATTTCAGTTTCACTAAAATATCTTAATCATCTAATTGGCCCAGATCTCTGAACACAATGTCCAAAAAGTCACAGACAAGCTAATTTTATTTTCTCTATGGTTTTTTTCGTTGCTTTAGAGATGTTTCCTACAGATGCAAGTGATAATGCACACCTTAATTCAATAGTTGATGAAGAAAACAGTCTATGATCAAATTATTGTTGATTAAACTATTGACAACAAGGCCAGAAGCAGCTTGTGGGAGGCATGAGAGAGACAGGCAAATGGACACGGTTAAGATGATGATGCTAAACATATGTGAGTCTTGTAAACAGTTTGTGAGATCATTATAATTCAGACTGCCCTGAGTAAAGTGAAATCAGGCAGACAGGAGTGATGGCTCATTCTAATAATAGCATTTCTATCATTTCTGTGTATAAGTGATTCTGGTCAGTAATCATTTGGACTATTTCCTCAGTGAGTCAGAGCATTTCATCAAACAACTTTTCTGCTGTACTTTGACGCAACCCAAGTCAAAGGAGCAACTCTCCTTTTCTTAAGGTAATAAAAATGAAATTCTTCACGGGAGCGAGAGAGGGAGAGAAAAGAGAAAGTTATTGCAAGTAAAATAACTGCAGATCAAAGCAGAGCGCTTTCATCGTTCATTTTGAAGAAATTCTATTCAGTGACACATATACTGTACAAGGCATATGACTTAACTGTCTGGAGCTTTACCAGTGCAAGTCAGTGGCTTTTACCCTTCTCTGAGCACAATCGTTTTCAATACAGTGGCAATAATTTAGAATGCACAGACATTTAGATTTTAAGGACACTGTATTTCATATCACATATTTTAATTGCAATTATTTTTTATCATTGATCATATGTAAATAATATACATTTATACTGCAGATGACAATATTCATGACAATGCATGTTTTTTTTAAGAATTATTATTCACATTGTATTATTATAATAATTTTTAAATAATAAATACACACACAATGCATGTATTTGTACATTTGCTTGTATAGAAGACACAAAAAACTGCAAAATTAACCAATGTTAAAATGTTAACAGTTTCTCATTGCATTACCAGTTTAATTTTTCTGGTATATTCATGCTCTGTCAGTTTAATTGTATCCCTTATTTGCATTTCCATCAGTGGTTTTGTAAGAAAAGCATTTACATGTAAATTGCATGTATGCATTTGACAGACTATTTTATCCAAAGTGGCAGGGCATTTAAGTCACACACTTTATTATATTTTGTCCTCCCAGCAAATCAAATGCATGACCTTGACATTAGTTTCATCCACTGGTTGAACTACAGGAATACTAAAAAGCAAAAGATAACCCAAAACACATTTCGAGACTAAATGGAAGGGCAGCTGGAATAGGCCATCGCTTACAGCCAATAAGGACACTCCTTTTGTGTGTGAGTAAAACAGGAGACGGTCAAGTAGTAGCAGCGGTAGGAAGTTTGTAGCCTATAGTAGTTAGTTTGTTTGTGTGTTTGTATGTCCTGATGTATTGAGTCAGACACAATGATCTACATCCTAATTAATTGCAAACTATCTTTATGGTGCATCTGTGTGTCTGTGTTTTACTAGCTTTGCTGACAGCGTGGGCACAGGTGGTGATCTGTTTTATATGTAGATCAGCCTTTCACTGTGCAAACGGTCTGGTGGTTAAGTTGTCAGGGAAACGAGTTTGTTGATATGGACTTGCAATGTAAGTCATTTATGACCACAGTGTTTGCCAAGCTAATACTCTGTAGGTGAAAAAACATTCAATTGCTTGGAAAGACACCGGTTTCTGACATAATTAGTCCCAAAGAGCTAGACAGGGAAAGACAGAGGACATTTGATATACAGTTATCACAGTCTGACTTTTGAATTTGATTTCCTTCCTTTATACTTTTTTTCACATCAATAATCCCAAAGTCTGTTCCTACTTTTTCTTCACATTGTTGCTCTGCTCACACCCCTCTTCCTCCATCTTTTCCTTTCTCCCTGAGGTGAATAATCATTAGCATTGTAGACAGTGGAATTGACTTTGAATCTTTATCTAAGCAGCAGAGCATCCTTTCAGTCTTTCCAGACATTCACTTTCTGAAATGAATAAAAACATTGTGCCTTGGACAGGTTTGCTCAATATCACAGACTCTCAAATAAATGCATAAAATAGTATAGTCAAAGAAATATAATTACACTTCCTGGCTTTATTTGGGAGTTTATTCTAACATTTTTTATGGTGTATGGAAAGGATCACTTCAAACAGTATAATACCCCATAGTAAACTATTCACATTACCTTCTCTATAAGCTCTTTATACATTCAATTTCCTTTTTGGCATATTTATTCACATTAAATCAGGGACAAGCGAGCCACACATTCATGTAAACATTTCATTGTACACTACTTAAACTGTAGGGGTCCATATGTTTATAATCTCCAACATGCTCTGAACACAAAAGACAAACAGTGGAATAATTGGGCATCATTAAAACAACCCTTTTACAGCTGTTCTTTGAGTATGCAGGGTAATTAGCTCTTATTTGTCATAATACGAATAATACAAACTAATTTAAAATCTTAAAAAAAAAAGCCTGAGATGAAAAGAATTAAAGAAGTACAGCATAATTATTGGTTCGACAAATCGGTTAAAGGGAAATAAAGCATATATTTAACAAACATATACATACAGTAGGTATGGAAAGTATTCAGACCCCCTTAAATTTTTCACTCTTTGTTATATTGCAACCATTTGCTAAAATCATTTAAGTTCTTTTTTTTCCTCATTATTGACAGAAAAACACAGAATTGTAGACATTTTTGCAGATTTATTAAAAAAGAAAAACTGAAATATCACATGGTCC
>JAUMHE010000069.1:6900112-6929685 GCA_032359235.1 Enteromius mattozi | reverse complement strand
CTAAAATAACAAAGGAGTGGCTTCACAACAACTCCGTGACTGTTCTTGAATGGCCCAGCCAGAGCCCTGACTTAAACACAATTGAGCATCTCTGGAGAGACCTAAAAATGGCTGTCAGTTTTTATTTTTTTATATTTCAGTTTTTATTTTTTAATAAATCTGCAAAAATGTCAACAATTGTGTTTTTCTGTCAATATGGGGTGCTGTGAGGAAAAAAAAAAGAACTTAAATGATTTTAGCAAATGGCTGTAATATACAGTAACAAAGAGTGAAAAATTTAAAGGAGTCTGAATACTTTCCGTACCCACTGTACATATACATATATATATGCTAAATGTTATGTTCTTATATATATTTTGCTTGTTTTAACAGGTGCTGGTAAGAAATTTAAAAAAAAAGAAAAGAAAAGCTTATAATATATATCCAAGATACAGATGTCTTATCATTGATGTCGCTAAAGCTAGAATTGTCTTTTTGCAGACAGTCATCTTCAACAGGTCTGTGCCGTTTGTGAACGCGTTGGTGCTGTCTGATGGCTCTTATATATGAACGCTCTGCCACCTGCTGGTGCGTCACTGGCACTCTAACCAATCACGCTCACTCGCCGGGGAGAAGCCTTCCTCTCGTGCGCTCCGGGAGATTCCAGTGGCCTGGCAATTAATGACCACGGCGATACGGGAACACGCAGATATCCGGGCGGGAACGGACGATCGAGGACCAGACGTGCATTTCTAGAGAGGGACATCGCGCTTTTAGTGGATCTACCAAAAAGCAGAGGAGTGACAAGAACAAGTTATTTCCTTTGAGCATCTTTACCTTTCAGTGAACTCTAGCTCGTAAGGTAAGCAGTGTTTATAACGTTAAGAATTACATTAAATTAATATCGTAAAGAAATAACAAATTAAACTCTGCATGGACAGTGAAGCTGTTGTATTTTACAGTTTCTCAACTGTTTCTGTAAACTTGCATTTGTGCAATTTGGTCAATCTAATTGTTCGAATATGTTTCTTTATTTTATTATATAGTTAACACTAATATGTTTTCCTTATTATTTACAAAAATAGCGTTGGGCAGTAAAGCGTCACTATTGCAAGCTATTTAACTAACCTACATTTCTTAGTGATGAGATGGTATTGTTGTTATTTTTTTAAATCACGAGGCTTTTCAGTAGATTAAAGAATTTTGTTGCTAAAGGAGCGGACTGCTTTCTAAAATGTTTCGCTGGAAGTATTACACAAATCAAATATTGCCCAGTGTTTGCTGTACGCTGTTTGGACTCGGAGGAGCTAGCTATGCCTAATCGTGAATGAATCTTTTGAGTCGGTTCTTTTAATGAATTGGTTAAACGGGTTCGCAAAACTGTCCGAATCATTTGGACGACTCACTCGCGCACTGAATCGTTTGTGAACTGACAGTACTTTGCTGAACACGGAGAGCAACATGACCACTGAATAAAGTGGGTATTTGCATACAATCAATTAAAATCTAACCTTCAAACGACCTATAAATTAAGGGATGAAGAAGGCTGCATGTAGGCTACTGCTTGTGAACGACTGCAGGTAAACACGTTTTCCAAACGAAAAAATATCAAAACGGTTTAAGTACACGAAGGCACTTAAAGTAACAAAGAGAGCCTTTGCATAACTATTATTTTTGGATGAAGTAGCTTGCTATATATCATAAGTATAACATTAGCAAATGATGTAGGCGATGCAAATATACCATGGTATCCTATGTGCTTTTTATCCTTAATATATGTATAAGATATGAAGTAGAATATAGGCCTATCTTACTTTTTTCCGTGGAGTGTTTAGTAACTTTGCTAGCAACGTTTTTTTTTGTTTTGCGCAGCACTGTGCAAAACCTTTTATCCTATACATCATGATTGACGCACTACGATTGTCTCAGTGTTTTAAAGCAGTATGTAGATGTTTAATTAATTGCGAGATAATATTAACCATTTTGCGAGCTTTATTTTCATTTGCCTTAATGGTGAACAGTGCACGCGCAACTGTGTGCTGATGAACCGTCTCGCGGGGGAGAAGAAGAGATGAGTGATGTGTTATAATAACCCGAGTGCCAGACGTGCTCATCCACAGATATTTTGTTTGTTACGGGAAATCCGAAAGCGTGAAAGGGTGAGCTAAAATAGATCTGAAACATCCCTTAAATGCTGTGAAAGTTCGCACGCGCCTTTGCGCACAGGGTCGGAAGCTTTTAGAAGATGAAACTGATGGAAACGGAGGACGGGGGTGTAGTGAAGGAATGTTCTGACATTAATGAGATGTCAATCAATGTATTCTCCCTTTAGAATAGATAAGAGTCAGTCTGCACTGTCAACAAGTAATGTACCCTTATGCATAGTAGATAGGGTTTTATATATTTATATAAAGACATGCTGTCAACTATGCAAAATGTAAAATAAAACCATTTTTGGCAAGCATGTTTGTAATTAGTTAACCATAAAACACATGACACCTACCCTTATAAAAAAAAATTGACATTTATGAAAAATGTAACAAGCCCTGGTCTCCCCTACATATGTAATAGAAGCCTGATATTATTTATAAGGTAATCACTTTTGACATTGTTTTACAGAAGAGCCTCTCATTCAGTAATGCAAGGGCCAATAACCAAAGTGCACAAAATGTTTAATGCGTTTTGATTCTACCTGTGCTTTTAAGTCACAGGTGTCCAAAGACAGACTGGATGCTCATGTCAAATAGTGATAAGAGCAGCTTATGTTTAATGTATTAGGTCTTATCTGTGCTGTCCGGGCCTTAATAGTGTGGAAACGGCAGCAAAGAACACAGTGTCTGTTCCTGTCTTTGGAAAAAGAGTTTCAGATTGTGTGTGTCTACGTGAAAGAATTGTCCGGAGGATCAGATTAAAGGAAGGAGGGAAGAAAGATGTGGTGGAGTGCGCTATGCCCTTAAATGAAATGATTTAAAACACGTTCTTAGAAGTGAAGCGATCCCTGAAAATTTAGGCCGCCCTATCTTTCTTACAAAGTCCATTTTTCCTCATTCTTTTCCTTTCATTGTACTTTCCCTGTCTGTCCTCAGTCTCATTCCTACACACACAAACACACACACACACATTTCCTGTCTGTCACTTTCTTTCTCACACACAAATGCTGCACAACATGTTTTCACAGCCTCACAAGGTATTGAAGTATTGTGTTAGATTTGATAACATTCAAAATAACATTCCATTAGTCTTATCTATCTATCTATCTATCTATCTATCTATATATCTATCTGTCTGTCTGTCTGTCTGTCCTACTTGTCTTTATAAACTTCTGAAACATAGTTAGATGCAACAAAGGAAGAACAAACATCCACATCCACAAAGTCCTACCCACCTGTCTTTCCTCCTGTCAGTCATGCCTCATTAACTTGTTATCATTAGGCAAACATAATTTTAAAATGATTTTGCAATGTGTGTATGCTTCACTAGTCTGCTAAGGCTATTAAAAGACACACCTCTAAAGAACATCACACAAGAACAACAATGTCAGTGCTAGGCATTTTTAATTTGTCTAGAGGGAAGTCAAAATCGTCAACTCCACAGTGCTAAAAGTATTTTAAATAGATCAAAATATTGTCGATTAACCTAATGCGTTAATTGAATGGATATGTTAGTCGAATGCCATTATCCTTTGTGAAAGTCTTCAGACGAAATGAAGTAAATTAATGGATTAAACCAATCAAGGTGTGACAAGGCCAGTCAGGGTCACATTGATGTGTAATAAATCAAAAGTGAATGCATTTCATTGGTATTCCATAGTAGCAGTGCTTGTTTGGCCTATCTTGGCTTCTGTAGTCTTCTCAGACCTCTCCAATGTCAAATGGCTGAATGTGATGCCTGAAGCAAACACTGATGTGCTGAACCGCATGTCCTCACCTTGGAATGTGATTAGATGTCTGTCATGCTTAAAGACATTTCCAAGAATACACAGATAATTATGTTTACAAAACCCTGTCCAGTGCTGTGTTTGGGTGGTTGGCAGAATTATGGAAATATACGTGCTTAATCTATCTATATGTTGCCTCTGGCTGTTAATATCTGTACTGATATCTAGCCTGAAGGCTATATGAAAACTTGGTCAGTTTGTAGTCTATCACTCACTGTGGCACCTGGTGTGGTTTCGTGGTCAGATCCCTCTGATAAATATCCAAAGCATCTGGACCTACGGGTTTGGACAGACTTACCTTTGATTTGGATTTAGTTAGTGTCCTGCAGTGCTAACTTGGTTAGAGACATTTGCTGTTACGTAACTTCTGAGTACCATTTAATATTGGTGTTTCACTTTATTATTCTTAGTAGTGGATCATTGCACATGGAAACGAACAAATTAATTTAAAGCCTAACTGTTTCCTTTTCAACTTCCTCATGTAAGCAATTCCCCAGAATATGCTGGATTTCACTGCTTTAAAAGCCTTTAAGGCTGCTCATTGATAAGAGACTAGTTTTCTTTGATGCATTTGTTTAATTTAGTCATCTGAGATCAAGTCGTCTCTGTTTTTCATTGCCCAAGAGAATTTCTCTAAATAGTGAGGCAATTCAAGTCATTATGCTTAGGAGGTTATATCTTCCACCTGTGTCACCAAATATTGATTATATTATTGTCAAAAATTGAGTTTACACCCCAAGGAAGTTGAGTTCACGTGTTTTCATTGTCTGTCATTCTCCTGTGTAATGAGTTTGGATTTATGCGTGAACTTGGTTATACTAATGTGTAGCTTATGGCAGTGCCGAGGCAGTAACGCTGACACAATCCCCATTAGCACTCTAGATTGCTGGTTTATAATCCCTCTTATTAAGTGTTCTTCTGACAAATGTAATCCAGACATGATCCAGGAGCATTGTGACTCCCACCCAACGGTAGCTCTTCATATCCCACCTAAGCTGATTTACTTATACTGTATACGAAGTGGATGTGGATTCTGAATTCATAGTTAGCACAGTAAATAAAGGCTGTGATTTAATTTAAAGTCTATTTACAGTAAATTGAGAATTGAATGGCAGCAGAAAAGCAAAGTGGCTTCACAGTTCATCTGTAGTGTTTTTAAAGGTTTTCTAACACAAGTGGTCACACTAAAACAAAAGCAAACAATCAGGGTTGTCAATCAAGATGCAATCATTGACCACCTGAGGGCTTGTTGTTAGTAGGGGGCTTTCTTTAGTCTGTGATTCAGGTTTTACGCAATTTGTAGTCTGTAATTTATCTTAAATAAACATCCTTTTTTTGTTAAATAGGTTTTATTTGGTTCTTTGTAGTAGCTACTGTTCATGTTTTATAATGCAGACCAACTAATTCACGGCAGTGAATGTTGCACCTTCTGACTCCTGTTACTGAATCCTTTCTATTTCTCAAGACTTGAATGCTACACTTGACTCCAGACTCGTAGCTGTAGGCTACGCTAGATACATTTGAAAATAGGGTTTTCTTTTTGAGACACTCTTCATCCACAGAGTTTTTAAACATTTTCTAAAACTTTCTCATCCACATTAAAATGTAGGAAAACACTAACCTTTCTGTGGATGTGTAAAATCTCATAAAAGTCAATGAAATAATACACAAGTTGTATAAATATATATATATATACATGTTTTTCAGGCAGTATAATTTTATTTTTTAAGTTCTTTTATTTTAAAATATCTTACCCTTCACTGATACATCCAGGTTGCACTCACTAACGATTATATGTTTTCATTTAAAACACAACTGGTTTCCTGTTTTGTGGCAGGAAAAGCAAGTAAGTTTTCTGCCGTCTTTGTACACTCTTCATATCACAGTCATGCAAAGTAACATATCTTAGCAAAGGTGAATAGCACAAAACAGTCACAGTAATACAAGTTAATTTTTTATATATATTTTTTAAATAAGAGTGTCACTCCCAAGTCCCAAAACCTTGAACTTACAGTAGTGCTTAGCAGCATGGAGAAAGTAAGAATTTTGAATGTCAAAAACAGATAGCGAGCAAAGAGCTCCCATTTTATTGTCAGTTGTCAGTCACTTCAGTTCAGCACAAACTCACCCTTGCAAAAACTCCAGTTGCAATCAATTTCTTATTTACATACTGTTCACACTTTTTTGGTTATAATGAAAGGATTCAGGAAGTAAAGTTTTGAGTGGTATTAAGTGCACTTAAATGCCTTTGACTGACCATTGCATTCGCACGTTTATGTCTGTGATTGGCTACAATGCTCACTGCTAAAAGCACTCTGTAAATAGAAACTCTTGACATTCTTCATTACTCAGTGCTGTTTACTATGTACTGCAGAAAAGGTGGTATCATTACTTTTTATAACTGTTGTTGTTGTGCTCTAGTTGTTATGGCTGCGATGATCTTGAATGCATACTGATGCCTAGGAGCGATGATGCAGCATCATGTAAAAACAAAAGATTTAATTTACCAATATCACTGTAGAAATGCTTCTATTCATAGTTATCCATGACTCGTTTAATTCATGAAAGTAAGGTCACATGATGTCAGCATGTACACTCCCATTTGTCAACCAACTTCATGTAAGATATCGTTAGTCTATTGATATGGCTGCAGACTAAGTCATTTCTTCATGTATAAAACATTTTATTAAGCAAACATTACTGTTAGCAGCTTTATCCACACCACAGAAAAATTATCGGTTACACAAGCACCATGGTATCTTGCTGCGTTTGGTATTTATTTAGCATGAATTAGAAGGAGCTCAGTGGAGGTCATTGTTCACTGATAAAGCCACAAGAGCCAAATACCCAGAAAAAGTCCAACCTGATCATTGTTCTCTCACAAAGAGAGTAGCTGGAGCCATTTAAATTGGGAACAGGACTTGCGTTGGCAGAGCTTTCAAAACTCATCCATTGTATAACCGACAATCAATGGAAAATTTGGTTAGAAAGCTGCTTGCCTTATAGAACTAGAGCCCCCAAGTCTAAGTTGACATTCAGAAGCCTCCATAAACGCAAACAAAGCAAAGTGAGACGAGGTCCAGGCATGTATTGTCCATTATAAATATGCTGTAATTACTTCAGACATCTCAGCAACTCAGACGCCATTCTGCAGCAGGAGAATTATTTACAACTTCCCTTCAAATAAGACTGCAACAAAGTGCACTCACTTTAAATAGAATCCCACAGCGCCAGGCTACCATATACTTTCGATATGTGTCATATTATATAAGTAACTTGTGTCTAGGCTGAATCTTGCATGGCAGAGGCGGACCAACCAACATTGGAATTAAGACGAAATTGACAGATTTTGCTTCTAATATATTATTTACTGTTCAGACTGTAGTGCTATATCCCTGAGGGCTCCCAGAAGTGAATCAAGCTTTGTAAGCAACCCGACAGAGAAAGTGACCCCCGCCCCCTCTCTGTGCAAGGCTGTGAGGTGCAGGAACACTCTAGAAAACATGAAAGCCTTCACCAAGATGGCCTCCACAGGGGACCCTTGGGGAAAAATGGCTAGTGAATAAAGGAATGAACATTGACAAGGTGTCATTTCTGTTAACTGGACCATTTTTGTGGAGGTCTAACCTTTCTCAGTGGATGTCACCTCAGAGCAAGTATCACTAGGTTGCTCCCTTCTTCGAAGAACGTTACATTGACATAATTTTCTCTACTTTTTCCTGTCTATTCTTTAAAACTCAAAGAAAAATGTTCCGACTAGCTCTATAGCTAATAGTTGAGCACAAAATCAAAGCTATTCTTTCGTCAGTAGCTGCTTAGTATTGTAAGTTTGTTCAGATGACTGGCTTGTGAGAATTTGTAGCATGCTGAGCAGTATAAGTATAGTCGTTTGTGTGCCCTTAAACTATATTGTGTATCTATAATCTATATTGTGTAACTATATCTATACAGCTTTGGAAGGTCTGGCTTGCTTTCTCTTGTTGTGTTCGATTTGATCAGCTCAGTCACAGAGCTGTAAACAATTTTTCTGGATCTCCAAATCCTAAAACCTCAAAAAAGATGGTCCTACTGTTTAGTCAGGTTAAAGGGGTTGTTCACCCAAACATGATTTTTTTTTGAAGAATGCTGGTAATAAAACAGTTGATGGTGCCCATTGACTTCTATAGTATCTATTTCCCTACTATGGGAGTAAATACAGGGACCATATATATGTCTTTGGGTGCAACATAAGTTTTAATCTTGCTTTATTTTTGCAATTTTATGTGTACATTTGCTGCTGTGTGTTAGATTTGAAACAGAATTAGTGTTGAAAAAAGGAGTTAGCATTATTTTGGCATAAGCCAAAAAGAGAGGAACCTCATCTGCTTCTGGAATTCACTTACTTGCAATGAATAAATTGTTTATTTCTTTGCAGTGTAGAATGTGTGCAGTCTTAATCTATTCTCACTTTCTCTCTTCACACACACACACACTTGTTTTTCTGTCCTCTCATCATTCAGTGGTTAGTCTGTGGCTGCTGATAAGTAGAATTTTGAAACCAGAGGTCACCTGGGAATCATCTGTGATCGGAGAACACATGCCTTCTAGTCTCTTCTTATCACCATGAGGATGTTTGTTTGGAATACCATATTGACATACTCTTGATATTTTTGCATTAATATGTGTGCTGTGTGCAGAATAGATCATGTGCAATAGATCATGCTAAGCAGGAAATGGTAATTCACAGTGCAGTGTGTCTATATTTGCATGCAATAAATTAACGAAAAGTAATATGATTTTTAACCAGTGGGTCAAGGATGGTTGGTTAGCAACTGATACCATTTGGTTCCAAAAAGCATTTTTCAATTTAAAATGTACTATTCTAAAAAAAAAACAAAAGTGTTTGCAAGGAAGAAATCTAAAATTTCACTATATTATGGAACATTACCATGGCAGAATTATTGCTTATTAATTTATATAGAGGTAGCAAAACGTGTAAAATTGATTGATTTTTCTTTTTCTTTTAACTGCCTTTCATGTCACTTCTCAGGATAGTTGCTAATAAAAGTGATAAGTGGACACTTGATGTCGTAAGTAATGAGTAAGTGTATACTAACTGTTAGAATTGTTTATTGTTGCACTGTGCATTCTGTTTCATTAAAACAGTAAGCAGTATTAGCACAGTATGCAGTAAACACTAGGCTGATTTTGTTTTCTGAACTTATCCTTAGACTCATCTCTCTGCGTTTGCTGTTTATGTGATGATTTCTTTTGTTCTTTCCTTTCTTTCATCCCCTTCTGTGATCATAATTATGCTTCTGGGATTCAAATAGCAGCCAGAAGACAGTAATATTAAACTTTATTCATTAACTTTTAATGATTTGTCATTATTTATTTATATGTTTCTATAAATTTTGATGTCATTTTTCAGTATGGTAGTATTAAGCCTGTTTCAGCCTGTTTGTGGTCAGGAGAGCAATTAACCTTTTATCTGATGTCACTTTCCCTTTTTGTAGCTTTGCTTGGATGAAGGAAAAAAAGCAGCTCATAAAGGATGATGACCTTGTGTGTTCCATGGCTGATTATTAACTTATGAGAAGCCATGGTTTTAGCAAATATAATTAATGCACCATAAATTATATTTTGAGACATTAAGAAATACATCAAGCATGAGTCAGATCCTTTAATTTGGAAATATTCCAAATGCCTGCCTTTGTCATTTCCAAGGAAACACAGTGAATGCTCACTGTTACATCATAATAAAAGGATGTCTGGATCGCTTGGATTCTATTCACAATAGAGGCAAATCAGCATCAGAATTTTCCCTGGCAAGGTGAATTTCAAGGATTCACAACATGAGAAGTTCTGATTGCCAAGACACAGATTAATCTTTGCCCTGGATAATTCTGTCAAATAAAATTTTGAGATTTGAAATTTTTTTAATCCAAGACGAGACTCAATCTGTGTTCTGGAAACTGACCCTGTGTCACAACTGAAATGATGGAACTTTTAAGTACATTTTTTCTACTGGCATAAATATCATGCTTCCGTTCTGTTTTTTTTGGCTTTGCACATATGGGGCCCTATCATACACCTGGCGCAATGCAGCACCAGGCATGACACAAATGTTTTTTGAGCAAGTTTCAGGTTGACAAAGTTATCATTTTCACATCCTGCGCCACTTTGTTTACATTTGCGCGCCTGGGTGTGCTGGTCTGATATAATCATAATTTAATATGAGTTCTAGAATGTAAGTTTTGTTATATTGGCCGAGATCTCTGGAAACTGAGTATACTGTAGTTTATTCTTGATTTGTTCATACTGAATGCAGTTCACGTATAGGTATTTCCTCTGGATTGTCTCCCTGCCGCATCATTAGTAAAAGATCTATTAAGGTCATTAAAACAAAATATGACTTTCCAGTTAATCAGTCAGAGCTGGACTGCTCTCTCTCTCTCTCTTAGCCTTGGTCTGCAATCTTAATCTTCATCTTAATGTGTGTTGTACCGTCATTCACCATCTCTTCATCCCTCCCCCACTCACTGAGATGAACAAACATGGAGTGATTGAAGTGTTCAGACATAACCCCAAATCAACACAGATAATGTTGGAACAGTGGGAGTCTTCCCCATTTCAACTTCATTTCACATACCTTTGCCTATCTTTGGAGAGAGGTCATATACCTTCTGTCCATTTCATTCACCCTGCTGAACCTTTGAGTTCTGTTGTCTAGTATGTTGCTGCATTGTATTGCTTAAGGTCAGTTTTTTTTGTTTTTTTTGGAAAATGTAGTTGCTGTTTCTCGGTCTGCACTGCAAGCAGTCGACACAATGCAACTAGCAATGCAGACGGATGTAAAACGGTAAACTAGAAACAACCTAAATTAAGTTCAGATTAATTCACAAAAAATTTCACAATTCATTGAGCCATTTATTTTTAATAGTGAAGCAAAGCATCAAGATATGCAAATACAGTCAAAACTGATTGCGAATTTGTTTTCTTGAATATAAATTATAAAAATTGTACGATATTTGCATGCCATCACAGATGAGAAATTCAAGTACTGGAAGATTGAATTTTATTGTACATATTTGTAAATAAGGTTTACACATTTAAATTAACATTGACAGTAGTATTCTTGATAGTGCAATGTTTTGATTCATAAAAATATGAGACTTTAGTATTAAGCATTATAAGTCTTTGTATAGCAGTATCAAGCTAGTATACAAAAAAGATTATTTCTTCAACTGTTGTCTTTAGTTTATTCAGCAATGAATGAATAAATAGTGTAGCACTGTTTTAGCTCATTTAAAAAAAAAATATTATATGTAATCCCACAGTAAATAAACTATGACTAAATGTTATTTGCCAGGTAATTAATTTCAAATCTAATGTTGTAAGTGCATCGCTCAGCTCCAGAGCGCTGCTAACTAAGCTAGAAACTTGCTTTAGTGGCCAGACACATACACTGCCTCAGCTAATGTGCTGTAAAGTTCATTCTGGTTACATTAACTCCCTCGTGACCCCACACACCTCTCGCAGGGGGAAACGCCAGCCGGTTCATCTGTCTGAAAGAAGAATGAGCGGTCCATTTTTGCTGTTGATGCTGGACAGCGTGACCAAGGGATCTGTGACTTACATTTCAGCGAGATTTAAGAATGTCACTTGAGGCAAGACGCCTAGGTCAGACTTTCCACTTGCACCCACTTTCCCTCTCTTTCGGTTTCCAGCTTCCTTCCTCCCTCCCTTTCCCCCCCTTATGATTTTCCCCAGTTTGCTATGAGTTTGATGTTATGTCTGGCAGAAGACTGCATAAATTCATTTTCCACCATCACAAGCTCACTGAGTGCTTATGCAGGAGTTAATGAGCCATTCATTCAGTGCTGTCTCCAGCAGACCACAACCATCTCCAGCAAATTAGACTTTCGTTCTGCCTCAAGACGACGCAAGGAAAACACAACACAGAGATTTAGTCTAGGCCTCGGTGGAGGGTTTAAGCAAGCAGGGTTAGCTTGAAAAATATGCAGCAGAAACCCCAAAATTAAGCTTTTTTTTGCAGCTGTGATGCAATTTAACGCAATTATTACGCTACCATGACTTTGAAGGCTTGTTTCAAGGGAGTTATTCTGACATTATTTGCTGTAATTTCTAGCTGTAAACAAATGTTTGCTTATTAATAACATCAAAGCATTTTACAACGTTGCATATTCTTAAACATTTCCATCTCTAATGAGAAATGTAATCAACAAAGTTTAGATGTAAACTTAGATCTCTGAGAACATATAAAATATACAAATTGCAGGTTTTTTTCTTGTTTTCCAGTAAATTTTTTCTTTTTAAAATCTTGTATGCAGCCAACAAATGCAAAGAGTAGGGCTGTCATCAGGAATCACCCTTATCAGATGAAAGTTCAAGCCTATCGGACATTCAAACTAATGTTTTATTGAGAATATGAGATTGGTTTTAAGAATGAATGCAGAATCAGATTAATTTAATCCCACTCACTCAGTCAATTTCTCATAATGTTCTACTACACGTAACATACTGCTTTTAATACAGTATTAATGTAGTTTCAGTCAACTATCAAGACCACACACAAACATGCCTGTGTAGAAGTACAGACATATATTTTGGAAAAGGCCACTCTAGACAGGCTCCTATGTTTCCTTGCATTCCTGTCGGATATAAGAAGGAATCTGCTTTAATAGTTGTCAATCAAAGTCAACCCTGTCTGCACCAGATGACTGATGCTCACTCTTTCTCTCTCTCTCTCTTTCTTTGTGTCTTTTGCTCTCCGTATATCCAGCTTTTATTCTCTGCCTGACACACTCTTCTTATCTGTGTATCTCGTCTCTTTTGTTTTGTGTCTTTGTTTTAATTTGTCTAATTTTTCACAGTCCCCTCTGTGATCAGATGCTCGGTTAATTAGTTTGAGGGTCCTGCTGTCTCGATCCAGAGTCAACACAACTTTTTTTTCTCAGAGACCACACATAGCAGCATGTTCTCAAGAGTGTCAGTGAGGGAACATGCTGCCTCACAATGACTATACACTATAAAATTAATACCAAAACGAATCACATGCACCATATAAAGTATTTTGTAGTATAAAGGAGTGGATATTTTAAGGTACAAATATACTGCTAGTTTCAGGCTCAAAACATATTCAACTTTGTGAGTTGACACAAATGAATGCATCAGCAGAAGGCCATCTACATTTGACTGTCATCTGATAAAAAAACATACCACCTGCCTAGTGAGGTAATATGAAGAAAGCAGGATGCACAATTCATGTTGCGGATTCTTGTTGCACATGATTATTTCAGTTCGAGCTTAACCATTTATTTGATGCATTTCAGTGCAGATCGTGTTGTGAACCTGTCAGTTTAATGCAAATGTTGTAAAATGAATGCTATAGAAGGATGGGGGAGTTAAAAGCTATATTTGAAACAACAGCAAACCCACAAGTCAGTGTTTGTTTATGCTTTTGCCCATTATGCATGTGAAGGGGCATTTCTTAAAGTAACAGCACTTGAAAAATGACTCAGAGAAGCAGAGAAAGAGTGAAAAATGGTCATGCCTCTTTTTGCAAAATTTCAAAAGGATAACTTTGTCCCAAATTTAGGTTTAAACCAGTAGTTCTAGCAACATGACCTTGAAACTGTAATGTAGGTACATTGTCAGAACATCAAATGATGAAATTGCATTTATATTGGAAGAAAACTATCTTCAAAGTCATAATTCATTTAGCTCTACATTAAAATTTTTGCTTGTCACTGTGTAATTACTTCATACATACAAACACTCACACACACATGCACACACACACACACACACACACACACACACACACACTTTACTCTGTCCTGTGTTTATATACCATTACATAAAGAACACCGAAAGGATGTCGTGAGAAAATAGTATGTCTGGTTGCTTGAGTGAATTGTTTGTTTAAAAGATGAGCTTCAATAGAAGGCACTAAATAAACTTTTTTTCTGTTGTCTATCTTTATATCCTCTTTTAAACATTGAAATATTCAGATTAAAGGCATTTTTTCATCAAATGTTTGCTAGTTTTGGGATATGAGCATGATTTTATATACAAAGTAGGGTTATCTTTGTAAAAGTGTGACACTGTCAGGCTCTGGGACTGAACTTTGTGAAATTTGTTGTATGTCTGTAGTTTGTGGCGTTTGTTTTTGTTTACATACTTCTAATATGGCTAAATAAGCTTGAAATTATATGATTAAAGGGACAGCTGATCCAGAAGGGTTTAATGTTGTCATTTACTCATCTTTATGTGTTTGGAAACCTCTGTGACCTGGAAACCTCACCCTTTCCAAACCCGTAAGACCTTGTTCATCTTCGAAACACAAAGATTTAAGATTTTTGCCTTTAATTATCACAGGACAGATACATTTTGACAGGAAGTGAATTGGGAGAAAGAGGGGGGGCGGGATCGGGAAAGGTCTGCGAGCCGGGACGCGAACTCGCAGCGTTTGAAGCACAACAGCGCTATATATCGGCGCACTGCCCACGAGGCTACAGGCGCCGACAAATTAAGATATTTTTGATGAAATCAGAGAGCCATCTGACCCTCCATAAACACAACTGAAATGTTCCCAGCTCCAGAGGAGCAGGATGTGACATCAGTGGCTCAACTTCAGGTTTGCGACGCTACGAAAATACTTTTTTTGTGCAACACATACGCATGCTTTAATGCATTTGACGAAATGAGCGTTGTTTGCCTTTCGGGGGAAGCACGTGCATGAACATAATCATCATTGTTTATGCCTAGAGGAAAGTGTGCGTATGTGTTACTCTCTAAAATTTAGGGGTTAGAGAGCGCTCTGTTTTCATCTGAAGATGAGCAAAGGTCTTACTGGATTGGAACGACATGAGGGTGAGTAATTAATGACAGAATTTTAATTTTGGGGTGAACTAACTCTTTAATGAGAAGAACAGTAGTAATGAACAAGTTGTTCTTTTGAGTTTTTAATTGGTTGATCCAATTCACAAAACTGATCTAAATGATCCATTTATGAACTAGACTGATCCGATCTGCTCACTGAAAGGGAAGATTATTAGTCAATAATGATTTTGGTCTATTTCTTGTCTTCAGAAGAATTGGAATATAAGACACAAGTAATATGGACTACTCTAATGGTGCTTTTCTATACTCACTTATCCTTTTTGAAACTTGAAAACTGCAATGAGATTTTTTATGATTTTTTTTTTTATGTTAGGTGAGCTATATCCCTTTAAACTTGACCTTCTAGTGTGAAAATATGTGACATAAAGAACAGAAGCTTCTTATCGTCTGTATTCTGAAGTCCACATCAATGAATGTTTTAATGATGGTTGATTTAGCTCATGTATTGAGGCACATACCTATAGATCTACACACACACTGAGTTCATGGTTCAGTGAGGCATATAGTCAGGATACACTCTTTAATTAGTGTCAGAAATAGTTTACCTCTGAGCACTTTGGCTTGGATTTAATATTGTCTAGCAGATATCATCCTGGCTGACATTAGTAGCCCCATTTCCTCTCTTTCAACTTCCTCTGTCCATGTATGGAACACTCTCATGTCTCTGTATATACATTCTCCCTACATGTTTTAAAAACTAAAGAATATCCAAATACTTTTTTACCTCATTCCAAGACGGGCTTTCAGTTCATCAGAGGAAAAACACCTTAACAAACACGTAAATAAAAAAGAACGCAGGGTAAAGAAATATTTGATTATTTGTGTGTAGTTTATGCATTCTCTGCAATGTGGATTTATATCAGTGCATACTGTTCAAAAGAGAGAAATAAATTATTTTTATTAAGAAAGTGATTAATCGTAATAATATGTCATATTACTGTTTTTTATTCATATTGATCAAATAAATGCTTAAAATCTTACTGAAATAGAATGTATGAAGTTCCCCTAAATAATTAATAAATAATTCCCCAATAATGTTGCACAGAAATTTAAATACGTTTGGTCTTTATTTTACAAAAAAAGTTGTTTTACATTAAAATGTTACAATGTACAGCATCGTGCTTGCACTAAATTACTTTAAATTTCACTTTGTTATATAATACAACTGGTTTTCAGCCCCTTTGTGTTTTCATTTTGGTATCCAAAATGTGAATAGCAATGTTTCTGAGCAAAATATATCGGAACTGACTGACATATTGATCAAATAGCTGGTGGCTGAACATTGATTGATTGGACATTTGATTTGTTTCATGCAGTTCATGTGAAACAGTAGGTGACTTAAAAAGCTCTTAGTAGCTAGCGACCTCAAGAATCATAAATCATTAGATTTCCCAGTGATTGGATGGTTTGGTTTTTCCTGAAATTTTCCCCTTCATTCCTTCCTCTGGTTCCCCTCATAATCCCTGAGGTCTCACAGTATGGAGTCAACTATCTGTCCAATCCACTTATAGTTTATTAAGGACACACACACACACACACACCCCAGTGTGAGTTAACCCTCATTACTGGAGCTTGATTTGTAGCGGTCAGTAGTTTACTGTTAAGGTCAGTGGTAAGAAGATGTGTAGAGAAGTGAGAGGATTCATTTAAATTTGTTTTAGAAACAATGGCGGGTTGATTAAAGTCATGCTTTTCATAAATGGATTCTGTTCTGTTGTATGTTTAAATAAACACAGTAACAGGTGATATAGCTCTGAAGATTTCCCAAGATCATTGATTAGAGAAATAATTCAGTTCTCTTACAGAAGCCAGTCTTAAAGGATTGTTTTGGGTTCAATAGTCTCTTTCAGCAGCATCTGTCATGCTGTCAATTACTTTAGAAAACAATGTTTTCCATGTTGGGCGATAAATGGCACTGGGATAAATGCTAAAAAATACAGCATTTCTTATTCTACACAATACTAGTGTGATTAAGTTGCTTACTAACATTGTTATATTATGGTATAATGGTTAAACCGAAGATGGCAACAATGTGCATGCAAGTTAACGCATGTGCAAGGTTGCCAGATTGCCGAAATTAAGTAAAACACCGGGCAGAAAATGTATCCCTTTTTCTGGCATTTTGCCATTATTAATATAGCGAGGGGGTGGAATCTGGAAATATCCTCAAGCTAGAATTCGAACTCCCACAATGCAATGGTGTTACAGTATACAGAGAAGCACTGATTTGGAGGTATCTGGCAACCCAAAGCATGGAAGCTTGCATAGCAAATTTTCATATTTTGAACATATTTTTGTTAAACAGTTTCAAAAGAGAAATAAATCCACTGACTGGAATTTCATCAATAAGGCATAACGATAAAACACACTTTAATGTATGAAAGAAATAAAATAAGTGTTTAAAGCGGCACATTTCTACTCTGGTGGTTTCAGGGTAATCGTTTAAATCGCATCTTTTCAGTGGCTGCTTATTAATTTATTAAGCTGGCGAATGTTTCTTAGGGCATTTAAAAACACTCCAGCTTTGCATGATTTAAATGATTTTGCATCAGTAATGTGATGTCATCAGTTAGCAGGTATTGCTGTAGTATTACCTCATTAAACTCAAGCCTGAATCAAACAGCAGACTTGCAAAACCCTTTCGCATGACTCACCAAGAAACATTTGATTTATCAGGTGAGATACTTAAAGTGTTTTATATTATGGGGCGTTCCTATTCTCTCTCACATACAAATTGTCATTAATCCAAATGCATGTAAATGCATCGCAGCATTCAGCCTGGAGTGATTTCTGAGTGCTGGCCTTGTGCTGAGAGTAGCTTGGGGGACCAGGACTGTGAGTAAGCAAACAGAGCCTGTTCTACATTTTTATGTGCCGTTTATTTAGGGCTGTCAACAGTCTGTCATTCTGACATCTGCATTCAAGGGAAGGAGAATAAATTCAACAGGAGATATGCCTGAAAAGATTCAATGTTTGTGGAAGTAACTGTGTCAGAGGCAGACTTTGATCATATTTGTTTGTGTGCAGGTGTGACTGTGTTGAGTTTGTGTACAATTATAAAAGTACTATTATTTTTGGACTTTTTTGCATGATGATTTCTTGTCAGAGCAAATGACCCTTGACATTTCTTGCAATGCTGAACAGCAGATGTTGAGGGTTTTTTATGATTTCTTGCAAGCAATCAGTGCATCTACTTTAGAGTGTCTTTGAAATCATTATTTATAAACCCTCCAAACAAGTCTGTAAGGAAAAAAGATTGTGTACATGCAGATTTTTCTTCTGAGATACCAATAGTACCAATACCTGCATGCTACAAATGTCACACACTATGCAAAATTTTTTGAATAATTTTTTTGATGCTTTTGGATGCTTTGGTGTTGCCGACTTTACATTTAAATTTTCTACTAGTTGAGCACCCATTTGAGATTGATGTGCGTGCTTTTGTTTGAATTATGTAAATATGAAAAGGCAATAAAAATCTTAAAAATAATAAAATAAGATTCATTTATGCACAGAATAAATTAGATAAAAATGTTTAAATATTACATATTACAAAATCTTACGAAGTTTCTTTAATACATTTTAAATAATGGAAAAAAAAAAATTACATTTAATGTAAAAAGCCAGAGAAAATATGATCTAATGTACTTTGTTAATATAAAGCAATAATAAAATCTAAAGTGTTTTCACTGTAATACACATTGTATTGTGTTGTGTTTTAAGGTTAAAGGAAATGTCCATAAACTTTCCAAAAAAACTACTAGCAGACAATTATCAGTATACTTCAGTTTTCTAGAATGTCCTTTCATACAATGCAATTAATGCAGTAAAAATGTAATTGCATTATATTGTGTCCAATAGAGCAATGAAATAAATCCAGTTTATTTCATGTAGCTAAAAAAACCCTCACAAATAAACATTATTTTGTCACCTTTTTATGTAATTTACACAAACCCAATAAACTAATAGCTTATTAAGAATTATTTATATTTAATACAAAGCAACTGCAAGATTGTCCTATAGTTTTAGTACTGAATAATACGAGCATATCGTAATTGAAAATGCGAACATTTATTCACCCAATTCAACAGGCTTCTGAAAGTAGGCACACGTCATTGTCTCTGTGTTTCCTCTCGTCTCTCATAAGGAGAAATCTCTGTCTGATTTATCCTGTCTGAAACAGACAGTGACACTTATATCCTCTGTCTTATTGCTATGGTCCCTGCAGGAGCAGAAACATAAACACAGCGAGGCAGGAGACGGCTGCATACACCTCTGCCTGTGGTGACCAGCACTGTCAGCTTCAGGAAACCTTCTGGAGAAAACCTGTCTACACTCTGGTGAGCTCGGCTCTCAAGGGTAAATCTCAAGGGGCTTTTAGGCTAATATTCATGGATGACTGAAAATAGGACTTTTTTTCAATAATAAACTTTAGAAAGTGTAGGGAACATTCGAATAAGGTCATCATCAGCTAGTTGCAGGTGACGTGTTTATAGACTGAAGTAACCCTAGGTTGTGTGAAGCTGTTTATATGGGCTTAAACTCATTCTCATGAGAGTGCAGACAGCTTGTACTCTAACTGCAGGAGCTTCAGTTCATCTGGCACTCTTTACCTATTTTCCATTCCAAAACTCATGACCTACTAGTGTCTTCTCACTGCCCTATTAGTCAAAACGCCACTCACATATAAACAGCCTGTCCTTTAACATTACCATGAACTCACTCACAGTGAATGGGAGGTCTTGATTATTATCTAGATAGCTGGACACAGCAGTGTTGTTATGGATAACTTTTATTGAAATGCGAAGTAAAAATATATTTAAATATTAGGTTATATAGTAAATACTAGATTGCAAAAAAACTTTGAAAAGTTTCAACTGAAATTTAAACTGAAGTACATTTCTTAAACTAAATGTGAGATAAAATAAATATAAAAAAACAAATAACTAAAATTAAACTAAAAACCAAAATGAGAAAAACATACAATTACTAAAAATATAAACTAAATTGAAACTGAAAAATGACAATACATATTTAAAAAAATAAATATTTTAATCAAACTAATTAAAGAAAAAAAAAATGATCATAGTATACTACCACAACACTGCAGGACACAAGTGGACATTTGATGCACATAAAAAGATAGGTGAAAAACATAAACAAGTAGTTTAAAGTCAGTATAATTATTTATTAATATTGAGATTTACACAGTTTTAAATACTTAAATCCGTAATTTAAGAAATATTTCAATATTTCAGATTACACCAATTTCTTTAGAATTTCATTTTAAAAATGTATTTTCACTTCAAAAATTGAGAAAATTGATCATTGCAGGCATGCAGCTAATAATGTAGGATAAAGTTTTCCTTTAGATGCAGAATTTCAAATGAAGAATCTAATCCTAGATGAGCACTTATGGGCAGCCTTACCCTGGAGCAGCAATCAGAATTCCCAATCAGCTTCTATATTCATATACACAGATCATGCCTGCCAGAAGAAGGCTAAGCTTTCCCCAGCCTAACATGTGCTGTGCTTATGCCAGTTTACCAAACAAGGAAGACTTCTGCACCCATTTCTCATCCATCACTGGAACATGCACATAAACGATAGCTGTTTTTTTAACACAAGTGCATGCCGGAGCCCACTTAATGAATGTACTACTAAGTCATATTTGAGCCGCGTGTAATAAACCTGTTCTTATACATTTTCTCTCATCCATGATGCTTTAAAGATGATGCAGATTTTATTTTGAATATATAGGCTACTATAGCCCTTGTGTAAAGAAGTGTCATGGTTTTATAGACCAGAAGTGCTCTGTGTTTGTTATGATAAAGCATTACTCAGATTCCACCACGATTGTTGTGTCAATTAGTCATGAGTGGCACTTTGAACAAAATCATAGAAGGAACATACGACTTCACCCATGATGGGAGCCATGTTTCGTTTGGCACAGACTCTGGGTTGTGAAAGGGTCAGTTGAATGAGCTTTGACAACCAAAAAAGGCCAGAGACCTGTTCACATTAAACTAAAACTGCACAAGTAATAAATCAACAAGTAATAATAAAAAAAAGTAATAAACAAGTAATAAAAATCTGGCACACACTGTCTAAGAACCTTTTCATTATGTATTTTTGAGCTCTCTTTGGTTTCGAACCAGTGAATTTGCAGGGCAGAATTGTAGGTTCGGATAACAGTTTGCAATTTGTATGTGTTCTTTGTAGTCAGCAAGTTTTGTCATTTAGATGAATTAACTGATTGTGATTTCCAGGTTGCTGTAATATTCCTGAGATCTCAGCAGTTTCACGGTGTTCTAACCAGCCATGATAAGATGAGCAGTTTTCCCATACTAAAACTGAAAACACTGTGGGGTGCAGCAAAATCATAACCAGTCAGAACAGCGTGTGGACGAGTCCTTTTATGGTTTTCCCTGTGAAACCTGAGGCATTTCTCATACAATATCCAATGTTTTCACAGCAAATTTCACCTTGCCCAGTTTGTTATGTTCAATATAAATGAGGTGTGGGATTTTATTCCACTGACTTGTGGTGTATGTAGTAAAGATAAACAAGCTTTTAGCATTTTTGTTGCACTGCACCAGTTTAGAACGTGCTGAAATAGGGACGCTTCAGGATCAGAATGTACTATACTTTTTTTTTTAAGATTCCAGTGATGCCATAGACAAATCAATTTGAGTTCTTAGAAGAATCATGCTTTTATGAAAAGATTCCATGGATGTTAAAGGTTCTTTATGGTTCTTAATTCATTCATTTCAATAAAAAAAAAAAATATTTTTAAGAATGTTTCTTCTAAATTGATCTTTATTAACCGTTATAAGAGTTGACCACAACAGTAGTAAGTAAATCACATTGTTAAATGCACTACATTTATGACCTTTGTTCCTTGCATTCAAACAAACAGCAGTTTCATGGGAAAGGTACATTCAAACTTAATACAGTAGGTTTAAGTGATAACCTGCATCAGCAATTTTAAATCTAGAAATGGCCAGAAATAACATCTGCTTTAGATTAAAGATGAATGGATAGTTTAGACAAAACCTTGTACTAATTAAAGTGGTTATGATAGGATATTTGCCAAGCTCTGACAAGATTTGAAAATGTGTTTTGATAGAACATACCAAGTTTTTCTGAAAATGTAGTGCGTGGGCTACGTGCACTTTGTTTCATTTGAATGGTATGAAAACAGGTGAGGTTTGTCTCATATAAGGCTTTCTGGATGTATGCTTGAACTCTGTCAACGACATTTTACCTTTACCTACATGACTTTTACTTCAAAAAAAAGGTTTCTGTAAAATTAATTCCACAAATGTCATCTAATGCAGTGACATTTATACATTTTAGGTAGCCCAGTGTGCATTTACACTTCAAACAGATGCTTCTTACCTCAGAAACCCGCAATACAAAACATACCACCTCAACTCTCACTTGACATTAGACCATTAAAATTGATGCTGTGTCTTGTAGTGTAAATAACAAGGACACTCAGGACACTCTCAGTAATGAGGTGAATTCCAAATAAATCTGCTCTTCTACAAGTGACATACATACTTGCTTCATTTCATTCCTTCGCTGGCTCGGTTTATGGTGTCATGCTCAGTTTGTTGGGTTCCATGTTGTAGCAGATTTTTGGTCATATCTGACATGAACAGAAATTGTGTGTCCCAAGTAATTTGTCAGATATCCTGTTGCATCCCAGGTTCGTCTCATGAAAAAGTGTGAGTATAATCTGTGTCCAGATGGAAGGATGAAATTAATTCTGCCCTGCCTTGATCTACTCGTTTGTATCTTCTTGCTCATAATTCACTAAAAGGCTGTCCTGCCTTGGATGCTGAAGATTTTACACATGACAGAAATATTGTGCAGTATTTGTTGACTTTTTATTATGTTAGTCTATTTAAAATTTTAAACGAATTAATCACATTATATGCAGATTAACTAATGAGCAGTCAGTCCTCGTCTTCACAATATAAACCCTGACAGGACTCCCACACACTGCTCAACAAATAACTACATGAAATACTGATTTAAGTGGCCATTATTATAGATTTTTAATGTGTATATTATCTGTTCAGCTAAGAAATGAAATCAAATAATGTACAGTCATTTTAGTGACAAGATGTAGGCAATGTGAAAACTGAAGTCCTTTCAAGAAACAAGAGTGGGCCACAGTGCGATAAAAGTAACATTGGTGTAGTGAGAAACGGAATTAAACAAAAACACACAAATTTACATAACCAAGTCGAAAACATAGTTCGTAGAATTGGTGACTCATTCTTATTTACATAGATCACACAACAGGCCGATACTGTAGACTGAAGGATTCACAAGTGTGAAACAGACTTTTCAATGCCTGTCGGAGAGAGAACCATTTAGAACAAACTGATTCACCAGAATGACATTATTCTGTTGCTATGTTTGAAAGAGAGACCATCAGGATGAGCCGATTCCAGTGTATAGTAGCCTATAAGGAGTAGTTCACCCAAAAATGAAAATTACCCCATAATTTTGAAGTTATATACAACTAGGATGGCTTGGAGGTGAGTAAATTATGAACCGATTCACTACAATGACCCTGACATGCCAATGCTCTATTTTAGAGGAATATTTGAAATTCACTAGAATAAAACAGACTTTAAAATGCTCAAATAAGGGAAGCAGAGAGAATAAGGTGTGTTATTATTCCCTGTATTAAAAACACGATGCAATTTAGGATACTTGTTTTTGTCACCACTGCATTTATTACTGCACATACTGCATTTAACTGTTTAATGTCACGTTTCTTGTCAGCTGACTGTGGATGTTTGAAAAAACATTAAAGTGGTATGTAATGACAGGATGTTTCCATATTATTCTTTTATGTTCCACTCTGCTGCTTTTAAAAGCGGTAGATGGGAATCTTTGAATGTTGCGTTGCATCTTTTTAATGTTCCTATTTAGTGTATTGCGCATAAGTGTTAATGTTTTTAATAGGCCCTATCAAATAGTGTCAGTTTCAAAAAATGATTTCATTCAATTCTCAGTGCTACGTCTCGGTTTTTTAAACACAAGAACAGCTCTGTCATGGTCCTTTGAAAGTTTGAATAATGCATGACTGACAGCTTAGTCATGTTAAACGAAAAAAAAGTTAACAAGACAGAGTATTTTGGTTGTCACAGATTTACAGTGTTTCGCCCTGTACGCTGTTACAAAACAGAAAGAGGATAGCAATTTATTATTTCAATTATTTTCAATTTCAATTTGCGGGCATTATTAAGGCAGCTGTATGAATTTGACTCCTTGTGATAAGCCCATACTGCACGCATTTACCACATTGGATGCTTCTGTCATTGTGGAGGAACTGTCTTTGTTAGGTTGTATAAATTATTTCCAGTGGTTCTTTTTCAGCGCTGTGGTGGTCTATTGTTTGCCTCAGACAGGGTCTTAAACAAGGGGGAGATACTCATACATTTTGCATGCTAAGAGACTTGATAGCTGATATACTCTTTCTGTTTTCCCTCATTCTCAATCTTTATTATTGTAACCATTTCATTGTTAATGAATTCTAATTAATACCTCTATTATCCTATTCTTTGGGGCCACTGTGCTTTGTTGATTTTAGACCCCACATAACATTAACGTAGAGTAAGATTGAATTGTTTTGTAAAAGAATGGCCTAGGAAGATCATTTTCTCTCTCTCTCTCTCTGTCTGTTTATTTATCTCTATCTATCTAATATAACTTCAGTGTTATCACACTGCAGGCATGCATATAAAAGTTGTGTTTTTCAGTGTTGCTTGTATCTATGAACTGATTAATTAAGTGTGAATTAATGAATTTCCTTTAATAAAGACTCATTCCTACCTGCCATTCCTTCAACTTTGATCCTGCTGAACAGCAAATGATGGTAATGCCACCTAAAGATAAGCAATATTTGCTATATATTTGCGATATGTTGTAGTGCATATTACATTCCCCTGATTTCACATCCCTTCATCACATCTTGCAGTAAGATCCAATGGGGTTATATGTATATTCCTTTTTTAATTTAAAAAAAAAAAATTGTGCTGGATTTCCTGCTGTGAGCTGCTTTCACAATTGCCCAGCATTTGCTGAATGATGATTTAACCGTCTACATTACTACATAATCTGCCCACATATTAACATAAAACATTATAGTGTTTGAGGCTTAAAAGTTTTCAGCATATTTTAACATCCAAATAAGTGTGATTCAGCGCCTTTGTGCAATAATGAGATGTTTTTATGCAAGGTTGAAAGATACAAAATATAAGATTCTTTGTAAGCTCATATTAAGCAATCCTCAAAAAATAGTGTAGAAGCCAGCCTATCAGATTGAAATGGGTGATTTTGATCAGATAATGTTGTTTCTGCATATTCATCAGACATTTAGTGAACGGTCTGTGTGCATGTCATCTAATGACTGTAACTAGAATCAGAGTGACTTCAAGAGTAAAATCACTGCTCTTAGTGGTCTTTTAAAACAACAAGCATGGTTTATGTGTATTCAGGGCACTGTCACATGAAGGCAGATGGTTTGGAAATCTTTCAAGATGCTTTGAGACGCTGACTGTATCCCTCGACTCGTTCTGTAACTTCAGTGGTTCGAGGATTATATCCAACAGCAGCCCATGACGTACTTGTTTATAAGCTTTGGATAGAGCAAGTTATTTCAGATGTGTTAAAGTTTGAATTCTTGTCAAGTGTTCAGCCAGTGGCAGCTAAAATTACACTTATGACGTTTTTATAGATCAAAGTTGAATTATTCATTTGTTGATGGGAATGTTTGAATACGGATAGGAGAGTGTTACTTCAAACCGATTCTTTTCGGGATGAAACAGGTCTGACTGTATATTTGTTTGTGTGCCCGCAGGTCCGGGGCAGTATGAACCTGACTGATGTCCTGTCTCCATGCCAACCGAAGTCTCAGGTCGAGGTAAACCTAAACCCTCCTGTCAGAAGGTGACCTCTCTGCCCCAATCCAAACTCTACAGGGTGAGTGACCAGAATTAATGGCCATACGCGGCAGCACTGTTGTTGAAAGGTAGTTTTATTTTTAAGCTCGGTTTTTCTTGCTGCAGTTTATTCTTCTTTCATGAAATTGCAGCTTATGTGAGACATTGAAAATAGTGAAATGAATTTGAAAGAGAGTAATGATTATGAAAATAACTCATTCTGATGCCTGTCTTAGTTCAGACAACTCATTTTTGCTGATTATTACTGAAAGGCCATTAAAGGTCATATACGTTCGATTGAAGGAAATGTCAGTGAGGGAGACTTTTTGTAGAATAATTTAATCGTCATGTTCTTAAATCTCACTTTGATTCCCTCAGTGTTTCTTCAATGCATTTTTATGTAGAGAAAGGCATTGTTTTGTCGTATTTTCTCATACTATATCCTCTTATCATAAAGTGGACATAAAGTATTTTGACTACATATATGTAATATTTCTTCATATGTGTAATGCAATGACATTTATTTTAAAGATTTTTTTTAAGATAAAAACTATTCATCCAACAAAAAGCTGAGAGAAAATTTGTACACAACAGTTTAAGAAGAGTAAGATATTTTTGACACATTACAATTCTATTATTAAAAATTAAAATACAAGTTAGTCATTTTAATATGTTGATTTGGTGCTTAAGGAGCATTTCTTCTTATTATCAGTGTTGTGCTACTTATTATCTTTGTTGAAACCGTGATACATTCTGAAGACTTGATGAACACAAAGTTAAAAGGAACTGAATTTATTTAAAAAAACAGAAATATTCTGTGACATTGTATATGTCTTTTTAATGTCACTTTTAATCAGTTTAACGAGTCCTTGGCAAATAAATGCATTCATTTCATATTAACAAAAAATTAATGAATGAGTAAAAAACCATACTGACCCCAAAATTTTGAACACTAGTGTATATATACTTTTTTGCACCACTGTGCAATCTCTTTGTGTCCATAACTGGTTCTGAGGTGCTCAAGAAAAGCATACGGTAACTTTAATGTGTTTTGTGTTCACATCCAAAGTAGTGATTGCTCTCCCTGTCAGAAAGGTCTCTCTGCGTGGGTGTGTCGGTTAGCAGCTTGACACTGAAATCTTTGGAGCTTAATTATGGTCCTGTCACATCGGGAGAATGAAACGTTTCGATCTCTTACCGTAATCATTGAACATGAACATCAAAATCGACCCATCATTAACGTCATCCCAGGTGCATGACTTTACATAGAGAGACATATAGGTAAGTTTGTGTGCTGTATGATAGTAATAGATGAGATTTATGATGGATGTGGATTGCTAATCCACATAAAATAGCCTTTTGCTGATTAAAAAGTACAGATCATACTTTGATCATTGAAATATCATTGCATTACAAAATTACTATTTTCATGTACCGTGGTATTTACTACTTGAAGGCACTTAAAAGAAATATTACAGCAGGTCATGCTCATAATGCTTTTAACTAAGCTATTGAAGTTTTTGTTTAAAGTGTGCTTCTTAGTCTTTTTGAGTGCTGATATGTGTCTGACTCAAACAGATAAGGGGTATTTACTTGATACGCTCAATCACTAAATCAGGGATTGTTATAAACAGCCACTGAGAGCAAAACGGTGTCACGTCCTGCCATATTATCAGCTTTGTGTTGTCCTGAAAGTGGAGAATTAGACAGTATTGGACTGAAATTGAGTTGATTATTTGTGGTTGGTTAGTCAGGATAAAAGGACACCCATTGACTTTGTAAGCAGCTTCCTGTTTTTTCCCCCGATCAACTTTTAGATGTTTAGGCAACATGATTAGGGTATAAAATAACACTTTCTCAACATCTCTAATCCTCTTCTGGTGACCCGCTGAAAGATTCAGCCAGATTATTTTGCTCATCTCGATTAGATCCAAATCAGTTTTAGAGAGGCTGTGTTATGTACACATCTGATTTGGACGAATTGCTTATTTATGAATTTAAATGACCAGCGCAGTCTGTGTATTCACAGACAAATCAGAGGTCTGTCAAAATGCATTCAGCGTAGTGTCACTCAAACAGAAATGCCATAAAGTAATGCAAAATATGAATGCGTTTATTTCTACAGTGAGGTCAGGCCAGTTCTGTAGAAAATAGTCATGTCAAATGTTGTCCGTGGTTATAGGTAGGGCTAAGTGATATATTTGAATATTTCTGATGGAGTAATTATTGTTTTGTTTTGTAGATAATATAAAGTTAACCAACACAATAAATATTGCAGTGTTTTTAATATAGCTTATTATATTATCTTACTATATCTTATATTTTAGCAATTACGTTTCTGTGCCATTAGGCCAGTCTTTTGTGATTTCAGTGTTTTGAGAAATAGAATATATTAATAGCATTTCTGATTTAAATGTCAGGAACAAAAGATAAAGCTGGGATTTTTTAATGACTGTGCACTTTTACACTTCCAGCATTAATAACAATAATAAATATTTCTAAGGAATTATAAAGGCTCTATTTGCAACCACAGGAATATATCTATTTTAAGAATACATTAAAATAGAAAAAATATATTTTAAATTGTAATAACGCTTCATAGTATTGCTTTTTTTACTGTGTTTTTGACCAACTAAATGCAGCCTTGGTGAGCATAAGACTCTTCTTTCGGAAAAGCAAGTTTAAGCACACATACCACACACTAACACACACATACAAATGATATTTTACGTTTTTTATTAATTTCATTTTTTTTGTATCTGTATCATTCTGCACCTTCTCTTTCATGGAAGTTTTTCACTTAGCATTTTTTTTTCTGTAGAATGCTGTTTGTTGTTTTACCCTCTCTTTTGAGTGTGTCTCTTCATCTGTGTCTTATCATGTACATTGTCAATGCTGAGATACGGCCTGAACTTTCTGCAAAGTTGCCCCGTGTTTCAAACAGATAAGACTGACATGTATCAGGTTTTCTGTAGGATTAAGACTTCGGCACAGAGGCTGATGTAAGTTGGGTCTCTTTTGCCTCCAGTTACTGACAGCAGGGAGCGAAAAACCCCCAGCATTGCTTCTCATATCTGAAATGAAGCTCTGCCATTTGAGCACGTTCTCATTTGATATACACAGACCTCCCCCGCATCTGTCTGGATTCTCCAGGTGTGTGTGTGTGTGTTGGTTCATCCACTATCAGGGATTAATTAACACTCTGAAAGGGGAAGACTGGAGGGAGGTAGAGAGTGTCCAGCGCTGAGAGGAAAAGATGGATTGCGACGAGGGGAGAAGTGCAATAGAGCAAAAAAGAAAGAGGGTGGTGAGCCGTTGATGGGCGAACGAGTCTGCGATAGGATTTAATTGGCTGCTTGTACAGGCTGCAGGGTATTGTACCTGCCTGTCACAGTAACACACTCACCATAGAGTAAAGTTTAAGTGTGTGAGGCTGCATATATGTGAGTTTGAACATGTTATCTGCAAACATATGGAACTGAACTTGAAGGAATAGTTATTTGAAAAACATAAAATTCATGTATTCTCCCTTATATTGTTCCAAACTTGTATGACTTTCTTTTTTCTGCATGTAAACAGTGTTATTTTAATATTTTTATTCATTATTATGGTGTTTGAATTAGCTTTTATTGTTAGTGAATTATTTTAATTTGAACTGAAACACTTTTCTCATTTTATTGCTTTTTTAACATTTCTATTTTGCTTAATGACGATTAAGCAATTAATCGAATTTCAGGAGGACCACGAACAAACGATCGCAGCTGCTTTCAATCCCCTCGTTA
>JAUMHE010000069.1:6871349-6889862 GCA_032359235.1 Enteromius mattozi | reverse complement strand
AGCCGAACACCGAACTCTTGCCCACGCTAGGGTTCAAACCACTAGGGTTCGGGGTTCGCTGTTCTCCCGGCTCGCTCACCTGACAGCACGCCAAACTCGCTAATCATTTACTCTCAATGAGGAAAGCGTGAACTCTTGAAGGAGCTTTTAAACTACAGAAAGAATGCAAAAGCATCATAAACCTGTCATAAAAGTAGACCGTAACTCTTTTGCGCTATATTCTAAGTCTTAAGAAATAAAATAAAATTTAAGTCATTATTCACTGGTAATGTTCTTTTCCTTTAAGCTGTGAGTGTTCAGATCATTATGTAAGTAAACTGAGAACTGAATCTGTCCAATTCAACAACTCAAACCTTTTAGGTTTTTTTATTAAGTCATAATTCGATCTGTTTTTCACACAAAGCTATCGTGTGATTTCAGATAACCTCAAACATAGCACAATTTTTTTTTTGCTCTTTATTTGTAGCTTCAACCCTAGTCCTCATTTACTTTTATTATGTTAAAACTACATTAGGACTAGCAAAATATTCTTAAGTGTGTCTCCTTTTGTTTTCCACAAAAGAAAGTCATACTGTTTTTGAATGACATGAGGTTGAGTAGATGATGACAGAACTTTATTTTTGGGAGAACTATAGATTTAATAATAACCCTGTCTTGCTTTGTTGTCACTTTTTCACAGATAAGCTCTCCTTCATGTATAATCTGCCAGATGAACTCTGAAAAACGTTGTAATAAGAACCTTTGAGAAGAACTCATTTATTGACCTTCTCTTTTTGTGTCACCTCCATTCTACGATGACAAATGCTTTCACTTTGACCTGATTAAAGGCTGCCTTTGTTTTTATTGGTATCATTGGTCTTGGTGAACGGATAAAAAGAGTTTCTATCACTCTTTGTTTTAAAAGTTTAATTTCATTTATTTTCCTTGAGAAATCCAATGCTCTTGACACCGAGTGTATTACATAAATGATTGGCAAGTTTTCTATGCTGAGGTAATGTTATTCATTTCTTGCTCTTTTAATGTCTGGGAAACACTGAGCTGTATTTACTGTACTCTTACTCGCTTCCTGATCCTGTTATAATGAAATATAAAGCGCACAGCAGAGTAGCAGCTAAAGCTCATGACTGCCAACTGAAATGTTTGTGATATTGTACAGTAGTTCACTAAAAAAGGAAAATTCAGTCATAATTTGTCTTAATGTCAAGTGTCAGGCTGCAAAAAGAGTAGAAAAGCACCATAAAGGTGGTTCGCACAACTTGTGTGATATATTACTGGATTTCTGTATACACCAGTCATTTTTGCTGTCTTCTCCTCTGTTGTAAGGTTTTTTTTTAGTTTTTTTTTTTACAAACATGGCTCATAATTTCTCCTAAAAAACATTCTCAGCACTTGTATCTCAGCTTAATCAGGTTGCCTGTTCAGCTCTGACTATGAACTTTGCTAACCTGTGCGGTGTTGACAGACTCTAGAGTCGATCATCAGAGAAAGTGAATGAAAGAAAAGAGCGTTCAGGCTCTGAGTGCATCCTTCAGCACTTTGAGGAATGGCTTGTAATTTCCTAAGGGCAGAGTCATTACAGTAGTCCTGGTTGTCTGGGTTTTATAGACCCAGGAATAGCCCCACACATGGTGGAGGAACTCTCCTATCAGCAAAAGCTCTGTGAGATAGTCAGCATTTGTGTGGCCAGAGAGCCAATGTCTTCAGGAAGTGTGTGTGTGTGTGTGAGAGAGAACATAGCTGCCCAAATCCCACAGCTAACCATTTGTTAGTTTGGTTGTAGAGATCTATGCCAGTGGACTTATTTTAGGACATGCAGACAGATATATTTGATATAATTTCAAAATGTTCACCGTATCTGTACTCTTGCAGTCAACTAAGCTGTGGTTATTTACTGTTGCTCTGTTTTTTTGTGTGTTTGACAAGCAGAGAAGGGTCTTAGCTTTTGTCATCTAGTTGTAGCCAAAATCGCTTTGTATGTTTGAAATATTCCGTGCATATAGCACTTCATCATTTATATTATGAGATTCATCGGTAAAAAAGTCCATGTGGCATCAGTGGATCAACTTAAGTTTTGCAACGCTATGAGAATACTTTTTTTTGTGCAAAGAAAACAAAAATAACATCATATACTTAACCACTCTTTTCCTATGGCTTATGTCTTCCGCCATTTTAGAGAATATTACTGCATAAGCGTATGCTTTCCTGTAGGTGTAAACAGCCACAGATTACGCACATGCGCGTGCTTTTTAAGGCTGATTACGTCAAATACGTTAAAGCTTGCGTATGTGGTGCGTTGAGACATTCTCTAAAATGGCGGAAGATGTCAGTCATGGGAGAAGAGTAAATGATGTTATTTTTATTTTATTTGTGCGAAAAAGGTATTCTCCTAGCATCGCAAAAGTGAAGTTGATCCACTGATGTCACATGGACTGTTTTACCGATGTTTTTGCTACATTTCTGGATCTGGATCATTTCATTTGTATTGCTGTCTATGGAGGGACAGATGGCTCTCTGATATCATCAAAAATATCTTAATTTGTGTTCCGAAGATGAACACAAGGGTTTGGAGGGTTTCTTAAGGGTTTGGAACGACATGAGGGTGTGTAATTAATGACAATATTTTCATTTTTGGGTGAACTTACCCTTTAAGCGACAAGAAAAACTAAGCACCCCTATTGATGCCTCAGATACAGATGTTCTAATGACAGACAATACACAGATCTCCATCATTTGCTGGTCAAAAAATCAACTCTATTTCAGCTTGATTTTCATTAATTGTTAAGTGCAAGTATTTGATAAAGTTATAATGCCAGCTGATGATGGCGTGTTTAAATATTAAAAACAGCTATACCCTATGGTTTCATGAATCACCGCCACTGGTCAACGTAAATACATGTTATTCGAGTTTACAGAATGGTAAACCAACCTCTATGAATAGTTGATTATTTGAAGCATAAACTAAATACATCTTACTTACTTTACAGATGAAATAAATGGACAGAAACAGGATTATTCCTGTTAACCTGCTAATGAGAACCTTTCAAACTTGATGCCAAACTGTTTCATCCTACAAAGTGTTCTGTGCTGTTTGGGTTTCTAATTGACCATACAAGAGTTTCTTTTTGTAACTAACTTCAAACTGGAGAGTTAATCATACAGTATGTGTTTTTCTCTCAATTAAGAGCCAAATAAGGAGAAGAAAAATACAGCTGGTTAATGTCAAGGAGGAGAGAAGGAGTGAGAGAGTGAGTGATCGTCTGTTATGGACCACAGAGGTTCTGTGTGTGCCAGATTCTTTGGCTTTCCGTCGTCATGCAGCCTGATAAATACTTCACACCTGCAGTGAATACTGCACAGAATCAATCATCAGTCTTTTGAGAAGGAACAAAACAGAAAGTTCCTGCTGCAGCCGCTGCATGCGTTTATTTGAAAGGGAATCAGATCTCTTTCATAAGTCAGAGAGAGTGTGAAGTGTAAATAGGACGAGAAGAAAAGCATTAAAGAACATTCTAGAAGCATGAAGCGTTATAAAGCATTATGCTTTTTCTCCATTCTTGGAATCATGTATGGAGATCTGAAACAGGAAACAGGATCTGACCGTTAAATACTGGCCACACCTGACAAATACTTTGAGGAGACATCTGTGCCTGAGTAACAGAGCGATTCCAGACATTCTTGTCCTTTGCCAGAACCAAGATCAAATAGTAGACCAAGCATTTGTGACCACTATCAAAACAAATCTGTCATATCGGACTATTTAGTTTGTTTTATTTCGTTTTATTAATCGTTATGTAGTAAATTGTGACTATTGCAATAAAATCTGGAACACTTTGTTCAGCCACCCGCTGAGAAAAGAAGAGGCCTTCTTACTGACATGATCCAACTGGTAGTTTAAGGTCCTCTAATACGTTTGTTTTGACATACTAATGTAATACTTATGATAGCAGTTATTATGTTTCAGAAATGTGGAACCTATTGAAGTTAGGTAAACTTAGAATATATATATATATATATATATATATATTTTTTTTTATTATTTAAAAAATCTGGAACTATTGAAATTGCCTTATTATTTTTTATATATGTGTATGTTTAAATTTACTACTAATAATAATAATTCTAGTGGAAATAATAATAATAATTTATACATAAACTATAAGGAATGTTGATAAACAAATTTCGTGAGGAGCGAAATTCAATCAATCCTATTTCGCTCTGTCCAATCAATTCGGAAGCCTCCTCCTTAAATACAGCTCACTTCCTTCTCTTCCTTATCTGGTTACGCATCCCTCCTCCACCCCTTCTCCACTTCATTTCGCGACTTCCTGCAGGGGGGCACGGGGTTCGAGCCGGATACCGAGCTCAGCACTTTCTAGGGTTCAAACTACTAGGGCTTGGAATCCGCCGATCTCCCGGCTCGCCCCTGGACAGCACGCCAAACATGCTTATTTATTATCATAAGGAAGCGCGAACTCATGAAACAATATTATTATTTTATAAAATTTGTTGTTAATATTATTAATTATTTTATTAATGACCAACCATGATTACTGTTTTAAATAGCTGATACTGAAATTATAAATCAATGTACAACAAAGTAGCACATCCAAATGCGAAAAGATGTGTATACAATTAACAATTCTTAATTGGGATTTCTCTCCAAAAATAACGAGCTGGTTTCCAGTCATTTTATTTTGAAAAGAAGCCAGCCAATCAGATTCCTGCCAAATCTCGGCATTGCCGAATGGCAGCCACTGTTTTTGACAAATGCAAGAATAGAACTGAAAAAACACAGATTTTTTCGAGGACTGCAATGTAAGATAAGGTTGCTGCCATCACTAAACAGGATTTAGCAATGTCTCTGACCTTATGTGTTTATTTTTAAGGGCAGATGTGATTTGTTGTGTGCCTGACAGAACGTACGAGACCAAGTGTGCTGATTCTGTTTGCACCTCATTGAATTCATCCTACATAATCTACTAACCATGAAAAGTGTCCTCTTCTGTCACCCGTAGGTCAGGTGCCTGTCCTATAGAAAAGCATTGTGGGTAATTTAGAGTCCCTGGCAGTAAATGTCGAGTATGGTCATATGTCACCGGGTAAAGAGGATGGTTATAAAACACTTACGAGTGTAGAGACACACAGCATTGCTGCTCAGTAACCTTGTTGTTGTTTGAATCTTTCCCATTTAGTAGGATGGCTAAAGTCAGCACTGGCAATCAATCATGCCTGGTAATTTAACAGTCTCTTAAAAGTCTTTTCATAGCCGTTTCTCCTTTACACAGATTGCAACAGTCTGTCAGTATGTTAGAGAACTCTTCCTGCACATTCATACCATCGTACCACCTTTAATGAATTGCGCCAGTAGCTTTGAACTAGATAACACTGCAGCTCTGAATGAAGCTTTTCCTTTTTTTTTTGTCTCCGATTTCTCACTTCCACTGTCATTCCAGACTTCTCAAAATAGTCCAGTGTGTGAGGTCCAAGCTAGTCTGAACTAGTCCGAAATCCTTCTGCATCATCATATTCAGTTCTGTCCTCAGTACTCATTGAATATTGATCATGTCAGCGACACGTCTATATCATTCCATTGGAGTCTTGTAATTTACATTTCCTCGACAGCCTTTCAAGTTATTAATCTCAAGACTATGAGCCATTTCTATCACTCTTCTGTTTAGCTCAGGCTCATATTAATAAATCAGATGCTCGTGTCTAAACTGTGGCTCTGGCTATTGACAGATCACCCATCTTGATGCATGTGCCTGCCTAGCTGAAGTAGATGTGTGTTTGCTTCTATTGGGTCCCAGTGTCATTTATACTGATGTCTTGTGAGCGTTTCATCTCTGGCACCCTACCAGACAGCATCTGAAACAGAGCATATTGTACAGCACTCAGAGAGCGGAGAGAAACATCTCCAACGGAGCTGAAGATTGTGTCCCTGAAAACCGTACTATGTCCAATGTGGTGTAGAATATGTTTACTGGAGGCCTGAAAGGATGCCAGATAGGCTTTAATCTTGCTTTCACTAAAAGTCTTTAAAGGCTTTTGGCATACATTTCAAGTTGTTTGCTAGTCCTGGTATAAAAATAAACAGTTGCTATATCTGAAAACCTAATATTTTATATTATTGCATATGCTGTCTGCATTGTTTTAAAATAAAACTAAATTCAGGTGAATTCCAACTAAATGCAAATATGGGACGAAACAAAAATAAAATGTTTTGTGAAATGTTATTTGCCTTTGGTCAACCACTCGCCTTTTATAAATGAAACCTAACATAACAAAGTTGAAGATTTGTGTGATCATTCTTCACGTTTTGAGGGACAGTTCGCATTAGCATTCGTTACTCATTCTAGACCTCACGGATGCCTTCTAATCATAATTCTGTGATGCTCTCAATGTTGATTTACCTCATTACTTGATTGACACAACTGTCTCCCTTCCATTAAAGCACTCTAGGCATCTGCCGGCATGTCACAGTCATTAGATTTCAATGATCCCTGTTTAATCCATCAATCATGTTCATCAATAAACCTCGCCTCACTGTTGGTGATGAGCAGAGGTCAGAGGCTGGTGTTATGTCAAATATCACTTCATTAGAAATGTTTGCATATTTATCTTTTCGGAACAGTGTTCAACAGGGAATATGGGAACAAGATTGATTGCAGGCATTCTTATTGAATGAATGGATTTTTTTCTTTGCAGTTCTGTTAACTTGATCATTGGGCAAGTCTAAAAAAAGAACGTCCATAATTCATATTGTACATTCAGATTATGTATTATATTGATTTAGTTTTTAAAATTTTGGCTATATCATGAAGTTAACTACTCGGCATCACACAGAATTTTAATATTGTTGCATTGCATTCCTAATTGAAATGTACTACTTCGACCAACTAATAACCATAAATGATTACGTTTCACCATCTTAAAACCACTAGAGACTAGTATGAGCTGGATTTCCCAGGCTTTGAGGACGACAAGCCTGTTAGTGCTTTACACTGACACTTGCCAGTGTGAAGGTTTTTTATTTCAGTATTATACAAAGCGTAATGAGTACTTAAGAAAAAGTAACTTCTATTATTGATAATGCCTCTCTCCTGAATCTGTTGAACATGAAACAGATCTTTTAGACATGTGTATTCACCTTCAGTAAGTCCTGTTGGCTCTGAATAATGTCAATATTTAATAAAAGGATTTGGAGTGATGAAACTTCATATTCTATTATTAATACGCTTCATTCACCGTATAATGAGGAAATCCTTTGAAGGAATGTGTCTGAGGAGGAACCATTCCTACAGTTTTTGAGGACCACAGCATATTTCTTTTTTTTCTCTCTCTCTGTAGCACACACTCGCTCGCTCTCTTTGTGCTGACAGGAAACAACTGATTCGGATTCGTATTAATGAACAGTGATGGAAAGAAAAAGACAGCGTGAAAGAGGAGTCAGGCACTTCATAATGTGAGCTTTAATGGAAACGCAGTGTTTCACTAATTGATGCAGGAAATTGATGCAGGAAATATGTAATGTACAATTGGGTTCAGGTTTCCTGTTTGATTTGTTTCTGAGTTCAGGGTGAATCGCAATGAGCTGCCACCATATTTCAGCCTGTCTCAAAGCCTTTGCCTTCTGTTTTTTTCGTTTTTTGGGTCGATCTGAGAGAGCGGGTTTAAAGAGAGTAAAAAGAAAGACCATTTTAATATATTAAAATGATATACACTGATATTCAAAAGTGTGGTTTAGTAAAGAAATTAATGCTTTTATTTAGCACGGATGCAATAAAACGATCAAAACAGTGAAGACATTTATAATGTTATAAAACTTTTCTATTGCAAATAAATGCTGTTCTTTTATGGAAGCACGTTTCCACCATGTAATAAAAAATTAAATCTCACAATTCTATAAACTTGCGATTGCAGTAAAGTCAGAATTGCGAGATATAAACTTGCAGTTGCGAGAAAAAAAAAGTCAGAATTGCCAACACAGTCTCACGACCAATTCATACATATTCGTACAAGGTGGCAAATTCACGCTAATTCATACAAATTCGTACGACCTCACTCATACGATTTTGTATGATTTGTCTAAACCCCAGTGATGGGTAGGTTTAGGGTTAGGTGTAGGTCATTCGTACAAATTCATACGAATTGACAACTCGTAAAATACGTGCGATTTAGCAAAAATCGTTTGAATTCGTACGAGGGAGGTCGTACAAATTTGTACGAATTAGCCACTTTGTAAAATATGTACGAATTGCTGTGAGACTGGGCTGGAATTGCATGATATAACCTTGCAGTTCTGAGAAACACTCACAATTGCGTGTTATAAAGTCAGAATTGTGTTATAAAGGTTTTTTCCACTCAAAACTGAACTTTATAATTCACAATTGCGAGTTTATATCTCACAATTCTGATAAAAAACTCAGAATTGTTACTTTATACCACACAATTGTGAGTTATAAAGTCAGAATTATGTGATATAAAATCACAGTTCTGACTCTATAACTCAGAATAAGAATTAATATCATGCAATTCTGACTTTATAACTCACAATACTGAGCTTATATCTCACAATTCAGAAAAAAAAAGTCCAAATTGTGAGATAAAAAGGTGCAATAACCATTTACTTTTTATTCAGTAGCGGAAACGAGCTTATATAGTTCTTTTGACCTTTCTATTTATCACAGAATCATGAGAAATAAAATTGGTAACAGTTTTGCCATAACCAAAAACAAACAAAGAACAACAACAAAAAACCCCAATTAACAACAAAAACTAAATCATCTTTGCCAACTCCAAACTTTTGAAAGATGATGTAAATTTAAAAAAATATTAAGGAGCCAGCAACATATAAATAAATCCCAATCATTAATATTGGTTAAAATAGTATAACATTTCATGGGTTCTTCCAATCGATTGATCTTTATTTGAAATGCGTAGGTGGTGAGATGTGTGCAGTCATGTGTTAATGTTTTAATGAGGGTTTTTGGGAATGGAGAATGTGAAGACCTCAGGGCCAGCGGGGGAGTCAAGGATCTTGTACCTTCATGGTGAAGTCTTCAAAGTCCAAAACTTTCTTAACTTATTGAGATATCATTTTAAATCTGAGAAGAAAGAGAGAAAAGTAATAAGCTCACTTGCATTTTAATATTTCCTACAGTGTATCTTAAATTCTGTAATTAAAGGAATAGTTCACTCAGAAAGGATGTTTACTCACTCCAGATGTTTTTTTTTCTGTGAAAAATTGTTCTTAAAGATTTATCTTTACAAAAACTCAAAGCTCAAAAGAAAGAAAACTTACCTAATACTATATCTTACACATTGAATTTTGTCACTACATGGAAAAAAAACCCCATATTTTTACAGAACTCCTGACTGCAGGCGAAATCTTTCCCTGACAGTGTGCTAATGCATATTTTAATGTATTTTCATATTCTTTAACAACCAGCCCATCTATTTTCCTCAGATGATGGCTTGTTCCCACAGGGCAGTAATGATTAATCATTGCTGAAATATCGGCTGACTGTGAAGGGAGGGATGGTGTTTATAGTAGACACTACAAGAAGCCCATCTGGATGTCACATTGATGCTGTGTTTGATATTACCCTCACAGACCGTCTCCTGTCAAGCAATTACTCAAGACACCTCAGCGTTGTTTAAGATGTTCATTATGACAGGGCAATGATTGGTTGAGGCAGTGTTGCTGTGTGAGGCCAGACAGATTTGGCACTTTTTACTGAAACAAACCTACAGTTGTCTACCTTATATTTGCTGCTATATTAGAAAGTCTAATTAAGAACCAGTTCTTCATACCCAGCTGTATCACTGATAAAAACTGAAAGGCCATATTTGCTCATTTTCCCATATGTTACGAGTCAGAAGGAGATTAACATATAAACAGATGTTGTTTATCGATCCCTAAGGGGAACTTCAGGAATGTCTTAATTAGTGTTATTTCCTCACAGAGAAAAACGTATATATTGTCATGAGACAAATTCTGACTTGTACAGTGCCTGATAGATTCAACAAAGAACGGCAATTTCACACACACACACACACATATATATATGTATATATGCTGTATAACATTTGAAGTGGATCGAAAACGTTCATCAAAGTTGTCCTAAGACAAGAACGCATTTTGGTATTTATATATATATATTTGGTAATAGTATTTTATGTGTCTTCCTTAAATGCATTTAAACATAACAGAAAATCTTTAATAATTGTTTTCTTATCAAAGTCTCATCCTTTAATAATGTGGACTATAAAGATGCAAGTATATATTGTAATGCAAATACACAAATTTGAAGCTGTAAATTATATTATTTAATTGAGTGAACATGAGGTCTTTTTTAAATAATTTCTCTGCTGAGTTCATACTTCTTCATAAATTGCTAACTTTATATATATATATATATATATATATATATATATATTTATTTTCATTTTATAAAAAAAAAAAAAAGAATTTTACAGCTTAAACATGGGCATGTACTTGATATGCAAGATTCTTTGATGCATTATTGGTTCTCACTTTAAAATATTCCAACCTGTTTTGCAGAAAATATTCATAAGCCTTTAAAATCATATAAAATTAAGATGATTTAAAAACTATCCAAAATTGACTTTATGTAAGCTAACTCTTAATCCCTCACTGAGACATTTTGGGTTTCATCCTATTAGAGCTGAAAGAAACATTTTCTTGCCATTGTGTAAATAATCAAGTTTAAATTAATAAAGTTTATGTGGCTGAGCTTAAGCAGAGCATATTTTTGAAAGTCTGCTACAATATACCCTTTTATGGAAATACTTCCCTAAATTACAACACAAGGGTATTCATTTTTTATAAGTTAAAGAGTTCACAAGGTACTGCAGAACAGGAATAGCCCAAGTACATTGTGTTACCTTCGTCACTCAAGTCTGCAGTTTATTCTGCGGTTGTTCCTGTTCTCTATGAAGGGCTAGCTGGGACTTTCATAGGTTCATCTGACCAGAGAGCTCGTCCATCATATAGCCCTTGGAGTCTCCTTTTTACTGTAGGTTGCTTTGTAAGGTATGCTGTTATCCAGTTAGCAGTCCCCTTGGCCACTGAGATCAATTTGATTTCATATTCATAAGGATTGATGGGTGCAGTGTGCACTTCATTTCCCATAAGGACCTGTGCTGAAGAGCCATAATAGTCTGAGTGCAAAGGCCAAGTATCTGAACCTCATTCAAACTGACATTGTATACATGATTTAACCTCCACCTTAATCAACAGTATTCCTGTTACAAAGTTTATATGAGTAGTTCAATAGCACAAAAATCACACTCATTTAAACATTTAAACACACTTTAAATGACTCTTAGTATCTGCTATTACAGATTGTACCTATGAGACTACCATGAAGTGAATGTAAGACCCCACTGGCGAGTCAATGTGGCGTGAGTTGTTCTTTAAGAAATAAATAGGGAGGACACTTTAGGGCTGATTTGGAAATGAGGTTTTAAATAGCATGGACACAGGTGACTCGTCTGTTGTAGATCTGCAGTGTTCAGAGACGATCAGAGCTATTAAACTTAATTAGCCAATTCAGACACGTGCCCGTGAATGCAGTCCTTGTCTTCACACACACACACACACACACACACATAGACAGAGTGAAAGAAGAAAGAAACCACATGGGAACTGCAGCATATATAGAGACCATTTTAAAATGTGAAAATATAAAGTTATGGACAGTTATTAACTGTTTTGATACTGTTTCAGTTAATCTGTTTGTTATTTCTTCAATTAATTTGATATTTTATTTGGCTCCATACATCAATAATGAATATTTTTAAAGCAGTGTATCAATAATAAATGTAAAAAATAAAGTTAAACTGTAATATTGTGTAATTTTGTAATTTAAGATACTGTTTCGTATTTTTAAGATACCATCTTATTTTCCTATATCCTTCATTTTTTAAAAATTCCATTTTCAGTATTCCTCTGAATTTTCAGCATCCATTAATACGATTTTGTACTTAAGAAATATGTTTTATTGTTTATTATTTTTTTTCGTTAGTAGCTGTACTGCTTAATCATGAAAACCGTGCTGCATTTTTAAAAAAAAACATTATATCAGAATTATATATCAAAATTTATTTGAAATAGGACTATTTTGCAATATTGTTTTCACTTTATCAATATAATTTATCAATATAATTGCTGAATAAAAGCATTCATTTAAAAACAAATGACTGACTTCTTTTGAACTTTTGAAATGAAAAGTTTACACGGCATTTGCAATAACAGTATTTTAAATAGCTCCTCACACATTTCAGTGACTTTGTAGCGAACATCTAAAGAGCTAATCAGAATTTTACAAAGTATTCTCAAACAATATAATTTGAAGTCATAGGTCAAAATCTAAAGGAGATAATAATAATTGTTGATGATATTCAGATTACACATAGAAATCTGCGTGCTTCATTAAAATAGAGACTTTGCAGTCCCTCTTTTTTTTGTAATAATCTGTTTTGCATATAGATGAGGCTCCCTAGCATATCATATCAGCACCTGTTACGTTTTAGCTCATGCTTTAAAGGATTCAAACAAGGCATCTCTCACAATGCATGTGCGGTCTCTGCTCTTCAACTGTGGTGTAAGTGATGCTCTTAAACTGCTGAGCATCAGCCTTGTTTAAATCTTCCCTTTCACACTACGCTCCTCTATTATTCATTGCCCAGCCTGATGACTGAGCGTCACACTAAACCTGACACACCTCATGTTACATTTGCATGGAGCCAAACTCATTAGATACTACCTTTAGACCTGTTAAAGGTCAGGCGAGCGGAAATAACCATGCGGGCCAAACAGAGCACGTTTTAGAAATGCTTATTAAAGCAATGTGACATTTCATACCGTGATTGGGGTGATAGCGTCTGGTTAACATAAGATTTAAATGGATGGAAGAGAGAAAGAAGGTACGGCTTTGTTTTAACAAAATAATCTCTTTAAGAGATTATTATCGCGAACTTACCATGTTTTTTTGTGTTTTTGTATTCAAATAAATCATACATCATGTTTTGAAATGTCAACCGCTTTTACTTACACATGAACCGTTGCCTAATGAGATTTTAATAGTTGATGGGGGAACAATGCAAAGTGCTAATTGCGAGACGAAATGTAATGCCGTCAGTCAAATTTTATGGATGATCGCATTGGCAACAGCCAATCGACTCGCACTATGTTTTTCATTCAGGCAGCATGGCCAGTCTCATTTATAGTGATCAATGCTTCCCGTTTGTTGGACGGCTGAAGGACACAGATGTCAATGCGACGCTCAAGACAGATCGTGATTGAGACATTTTAAGACCTTAACGTGAGAACAAATTACATTACCATGTTTTATTCAGAGCTTTCTCTTGTGGTGTCAGAGGGTGCACGGGTTACACTGATGGAAGGGAAGTCAAATATTGAATTATTAATTTGGCCCTAATAATAGAAGCAAGGCTGTTCTGGAGAATTAAGCCAATTTTAAGTCTGATCGTACCTCCTTTCTCCTCTCTGTGTGTTTCTCTTCCATCAGCCTTTGATTTTACAGATTAATTGGCGGATGGACAGTCGTGCCGTTACACAGAAGCATCAATATGAGGTGACTGGCCTGAGATGGCTTTGATCATGGTTATAATCAAGCCTAAAGTTATGCTTTTCTCTATCCATATCGATTTTAATGAATCCACTTCTGCTCACAGTCCACTTCCTTATTACACAGATTTTCCCCTCTGGTTTTATGTCATCTTTTGCTTTCGCCTCTCTAGTAGGAACCAAAGATGATCAATAGATGCTGTAGATGGGAGAACGCACATGATTGGCGGAATGAGAACTCATACATCCTGCTTGCATGTAGCTACAGGTAGCGCACATCATGCTGTCATTCTTCTAGATCAGCTTGGAAATGATTTACATCAGCTTCCTCCTTCATATTTGAAGGTTGAGTTGACGGATTGGGGGATCTTGCGCATGGTGTACACCGAGAGATGGGAAATTGTCACTCTTCTGGTATAAAGGCAAGACTCTGTCTCCTCTGTTTCCCCTCTTTGTGTCTAAAATTTGTGTTATCAGATGGTGTGTATTTTGCACACCACGCATGTGAAATCTATATTGCCAGATGGCTGTTTTTCACATTAATGTGTTTTTTCACATTCATCTTGATCCTGGTTTGAATAGTGATTTGTTTCAGTTGTTTGTTTCATTCTTGGCATTCATCTTAGTTGCTAAACATTATGTACTTTGAGTAGGGATGCACCAAAATTTAAATTCTGGCCAGTGTGATAAACAGTAATTATTTTCATGTTGTACAGTATTACAGCTGTACACAGTTTTTCGAAATAAAATAAATTAAAACTAACAGCTAAAAAGTCATAACATGCTGTACAGTATATAAAATATGTATGTTGTACAGTATATTCAATTATTATTTGTTTTTAGATTGTGTTAAGTTAAATTATTAGCATTTTAAAGTATGTCCAACCTAAATATTACCTTATTATAATAATAATTATTATTATTTGTATTACTATAACTATTATTATTATTTTATTATTATTATTAATATTTTTTACAATAAAGAAATAACATTTTTTACTTATATATACTCATTTCATTAATCATTTTTGCATGGTGGATTAAAGCCTCAAACTTTTATGGTTATATATTTTTTATGTTAATAATGATTAGCATTTTATACATTAACTGTTGATGATGGTAGAGGTAATATTCTAGAGGTAATCTAAATGGGCAAATCTAATTTGGGCAAAGAGCATGCACAATTACATGTGAAATGTTTTGGGGGGCTATTTTTGAATGGCTTTTAATTGAGACAGATGCTGCTGTACCAGTAGAGGCAAACTTGGCCATGATGACCAGCCTGACTTTGACCCCTTGGCATGAGAAGGTCTTCTGATTATGTTGTTTGGCTTATGGATTTGATGATTTGAAATTTAAGATGTCCTAATCCCCTTGGTGCCTTAATGAGGAACATTGGTAAATGAAAGTAAATGAAACATTACATGTCATCAGCATTATGGAATGCTTTTGAATACCACAAAAACAAAAATCTAATTTCTGAAATAGAAATGTAATTAGGTGGTGATGTAGACTGATGTTTTCCGTCCTGTTGCTGTGGTGCAGTTTCACATAAAACCATTCTTGGTGTTCCTTGTTTATTATTTTTCATTAACTTGAGGCATACATTCCATCTTTGCATGTTTGTGTATGTTTTAGGTGTCTAGACCCATCCAAACCAAGAACTGATTAAGCCAAGTTCCTGTACAGTGCTTCCCTCGCTGCTAATATTTCTTCCAGAAACATTAGCTGTTGATGTGGTGCATTCACATCGCTACATTCGTTCCGTCCCAGGATGCCTGTTTCTTAGGCGGATCGAACAAGGTCACAGCTCATGTACAGCTTCATACACCCTCAAAACATGCCCGCACACAGTGACAGAGCTGCTTCCAGCCTAAAATGCCTTGAATTACAGTACTTAGCCACACTGCATGTTAATAAAATAAATGTAAATGGTTTATTTGGAAAAGAGTTTCTCTTACTTTTCAACACTAGTAACAAAAAAATTGCCTTAAAGAGGCAATTTAAAAGTAAAACATTTCTTTAAATGACATACCTGAGGCTTCTGGTTTTTGTCTGCCCTCTGTAGTATTTATGATGTGTCTCCAGCAATTATCTGTCTATGGTCCATGCAGTTTTCCACAGGAAGAAACATTTAGATTAGCAATCGTTATACACTCGGTTAAATGTGATTTGTTGTGAATGCTGCTCTGCTTTGATCAGCCTGAATGGTTCACTGCTTTGTACTTCCTCGACTGAAACTAGGAAGAAGCTTTCTGTGCTGAAACTGCAACATATGCTCTTCCCAATTAAGTGCTGTAATAGAGGGACATTCATTATTACAGTGGAGCCAAATCTCATTAGGAGGATTAATACATCTTTATTTCAGCCAAAACGTTACTTAAAAAACTTGCTTCTTTCACAAGATATTTATTTTAGCAGTTATATATAGTATTTGGTTCATTATATCTTTGGAAACTAACAAATCTAAATTCCTAAAAGTAAAAACATATTTTTATTGAATAGTGAATGACATTAGCAAATTTGACTTGTCTGCTTGATTGTTTTTTTTTGTTTCATTCATTCATTCATTCAGCCATCCATCTATGTATCACTTCAAAAAACAATGGTGCATAAATAAAAATAAAATAAAAATAAAATATAAAAATATAAATGTCACGTGTACTGTCTGTTTGGTTTTGTTTTTGTTTTGTGTCTTCCTGGTTTTCCTAATTTGGTCATGTTCCTTGTTTAGTTTGATTAAGTAGTTCGTGTCCACCTGTGCTCCTTACCTGTTTTCAGTTCTCTCTGAGTATTTTCCTGTGTTTAAAAGCCCGTTCTGTTTTGTCTTTGATTGTCGGTCTTCAATGTTACTTTATGTTCATTTGGCCGTTTGGAATATTAAAGTTTTGTCATTCCGTGAATTCGTATCTGCCTTCTTGCCTTCTTGCACCACACAGCCTGACAATAAAAAGTTTAAAAAAGCATTTAAAAAAGTAATTATAGTGGCATTTATTATCAACAGAATTGAAACTACCAGTGTGTGGGAAATGTGCTTTTAAATCAACAAATCATTTTGTAGTATAAGTCAGCATCTTTGAAATAAATTAATAAATAAATTATATATATAATATATATATATATATATATATATATTTTTTTTTTTTTTTTTTTTGCATATTGCACTTTTGATTTTGTATTAATTTTGGAATTCAAACCATTTGACAAGCAAAGAGAGATATGCAAATTTGGGGTAATATTTTTTCCGACATCTTTGAAAGACTCCATGCCCTTCTTCTTCATCCCTCCCCTCCCTGTTCGCCTGTTTCCCTGACAGAATTATTGATCCATCGCATCCCAAATTGGCTCGCGGTGCCTGAGCCTCAACTCTAGTGTCTGGGCTGAATGACACCGATTGGCTCGCTCAGTTCAAGAGCTTTTCCATTTTCAGGTCTATCAGTGCCTTGGGGGCTTGGGGAGCGACATATCATTTTTCTGGGTTCTGGTTTCTTTGAATTGCAAGCCCCACACAAAGTACCGGCACAAGTTCTTAAACATGGCTTAAAAATTGCAAGCTAGTTGAGGCTTCATTCAAGCTGTTTTTTTATTAGCTAGAGGACAGAATTCTGTGTCATTAGGATTACTGTGGGATTGGACTCTGCAAAGTTTGGATATCCCATCCTTCATCATTCTCAGAAGGTTAACCGCCTCTGCCAAATGTCTCCCAAATTAAGTCTTGATAGGCATATGTCTGCACCCTGTTATTGTATTTGGCAGTTGTGTAATTCTCATCAGACTGTAATCAGGCCGTAATCAGAATAGAGCTGGTGAGAGAGTAATTTGTCAGGCCGACGTGCAGATTGAAAAGTCGGTTGAGGAGGTGGAACATAATTCCACCGGAATGATTTCTAGCTTCCAATTGTTATTGTTTTTTTTGTTTTTTTTTTGGTTAATTGTTACATTGTGCCATGACATGCCCTTCCTGCTCTACTTTGCAAACTGTCTTCCCTCAGATGTTATTAAACATCTTCATCACTTCAGCAGTTCTTGAGACATGTGGGACAAACACATATCCCACAACTATTAGCTTTTTAAAAATCAACATTTGCGTTTTAAAATGACTTCTGATCACAAGCATGTTCTTTTTCAGGTGTGTCCTGTGTTTTTGCAAGATATTTATGAAAACTTTTAAAAAGTGAGCATTCATCCTAAATACCTTCTTTAGTTATCTGCATCACACAGGCTTTGGTAAAAATGTAGGTATGTATGTCTGCACTTCTGAACAATATTTACAATAAATAATTTCTTGATGAACTTACACTGCTTTCCAAGGATTTGGCCTCTGAAATTTTTTTCATGTTTTTGAAGGAAGACTCTTATATTCATCACCAAGGCAGCATTTTTTAAAATAAAAGATAGAGCAAAAATAATTATGCTGTGAAATATTATTACTATTAAAAATAATTATTTTTAAATATATTTTACATTTAATTTATTCCTGTGATGGCAGAGCTGAATTTTAAGCAGTCATTACTAGTCCTCAGTGTCACATGGTCCTTCAGAAATCATTTCAGAAAAAGGCCATAATTATATATAATTAGAATGTTTGACTCTGAAATGCTTTGCCTAATAATTTGCGTTAAATAATTAATGTAAATATAAAGTGTCCCTTTCTGAATCATTTAATGTATGGCATCAGATCAGTGCCATTTGACTGTGCATTTTCTTTTCAAAGCGTTTTCCTTAAGTGCTTCTAAAAATTTCCTGAGATTTATTTCCCGTCTTTGATGTTTGACAAGAGGTTATTAGTCTTCCTCATAGTTTGACGACTTTATGGTCTAGATCAGGGGTAGGCAACTTCGGTCCTGGAGGGCCGGTGTCCTGCAGAGTTTAGCTCCAACCCTAATCAAACACACCTG
>JAUMHE010000069.1:6853999-6866646 GCA_032359235.1 Enteromius mattozi | reverse complement strand
ATAATAATAAATAAATCAATGAAAAAATTGACATTATGTGTCAATATTGCACACCCCTAAAATAACCATAATCTTAAATTTTCTAGATTTTTGTAACTTCTATTGTATGGTTAATATTACTGTAATTGTGAGCGAAGGATTTCAAAGGTGTCAGGGTTTAACAAAAACAAGGGGACATTTTCTCCGATCCGGCCCTCAACCTAAAATGAGTCTGACACCCCTGTTCTAGACTAATCATAACACAACTGAGTGATGTGAGGAATAGAGAAATGTATCTGTATGTGACAAGACATCAGCAGTTTCATGCCTTGAGGAAAACATTTCATTTGTAATGAAGGTCATGTTGAACTTGTTCTAAATTAATGCAGGAATATTTTCTAGATATTCTGCTCTTCCGTAGCATTGGTTTCTGAAATTTAGTTTAGTACTAATGTTTTATTGATATAAAAAAGTCATTTCTTTAGGCGTCTGTGTACTGGATTAAAATGAATATTGTATAAATCGGTTGAAAGCTCATGGGTATGTCTGATGCTGCAAGGCTGGAGGATAACTCTGATTTCAGGCCTGCTGGCCACAGTCGAACATCAGTTTATGAGATCAGTCCATAAGCTCACATGACACTACGCTGTCACACCGTGTCTGTCACACACACACACACACACAGATGAAATTCCTGTGCTATTTTTTAACAGAGTTGGATAGAGAAGTACAAAAAGAAATCTTATTTCTGTTCATATAAAATAAATGCAATATGTTTGAGTGTTTGAAATTAAATGCAATATCTAAATGTATGTCACTTTAAAGGGATCATGAATATTCTGTCATTAATTACTCATCATTATGTTGTTCCAAACCCATAAGATCTTTGTTCATCTTCAGAACACAAATGTGACCCTTGGCCACAAAACCAGTCATAAGTAACATGGATATATTTGTAGCAGTAGCCAAAAATACACTGTACAAAATTATAGATTTTTTTTAAGCCAAAAAATCATTAGGATATTAGATAAAGATCAAGTTCCATGAAGATATTTTGTGAATTTCCTACCATAAATACATCAAAACTTAATTTGTGCTTAGTAATATATGCATTACTAAGAACTTAATTTCTAAATATTTAGATTATTTTTGTTTTGCACCCTCAGATTCCAGATTTTCATATAGTTGTACTTTGGCCAAATAATGTCCTATCTTAACAAACCATACATTAATGGAAAGTTTATCCAGCTTTCAGTTGATGTTGGTGTTTTTTTTTTTTTAAATGACCCTTATGAATTGTTTTGTGGTCCAGGGTCACAAATGAACATATTTTTGATTCAATTTAAACAGAAAAATTAACATATGTGGGTCTTTTTGGAAGTAACAAGTAGCCTAATTTGCTTTACTGTTGCATAACAAACAGAAAAGTTAACCAATTGGGAAAAGTGAGTAAATGTTGAGAAAAAGTGAAAAGTAGTTTGCTTTTTAGGGATGTAATGCAATAATATAATATGTAATTTAAAAGTAATCCCGCTCCTAGTTCTTTTAGCTCAGCTTTAATCAACTTGTGTGCTCCTCTCAGATCAGTATAGCAAGAATCAAGATGCAAACCATTCAGACGATAGAGATGCAGTTACCTGTCCTGCGAGAGAGTTTCCACTCCTCTCCCTTCAGAGAGAGAGTGAAAGAACGGAGGAAGAGCAGCCTGACAAATCTCATCAGAAGACAACAGCAACAGTTATTACTCCAGCAACAACAACCAGAATTGCATCAGAAGCAACAGCTGTTCTCACCCTCACAGGGCCACACTGCACATGCTCACTTGGTCCGCTCTTCCAGCAGCCCGTTATGTGACCTGACAGAGCAAACAGATGAGCAAGAGAAAGTGAAAGAGATTGGGAGGCAGGGGGAGCTGTCTCTCAGACAGTCCTCAGCCATGGCGTCACAGCCTGCATCATCACAGCAGCTGCTGCCGATGGTGAAGAGAGAGAGAGAGGGATTAGAGAGGGAGGGGGAGAAAGTGCAAGGGAGCGCGGAGAGGGAGAGAGGAGAGAAGAGAGAGCAGCACAGAGAAAGAGAAAGTCAGTCCAATCACATGCGTTCCCAGCATGGCCTGATCGCTAAAGGTGTTCGCCTTCTGAGGAACATGGGAAACCAGGAGGCCAAGCAGAAGAAGACCACTGTCACGTTAGGAGTGGAAGGTGCTGGGAATGGGGCGAGCACCGAGGACCGAGACCATGAACATCTCAAGAAGATTAAGAAAAGTAAACTGTCGGGCGACTCGGGCAAGAAGAAATCCAAATCGGAGGGCTCCAAAGGTTCTGTATTTTCCAACATCCGTATCAGAAAAGGCCTCTCCCGGAAAGGGTTGTCCAAAGAGGATGTACTGGACGATGGGATTAGGATTAAGAGCATGGATGCTAATGGCAGCAGCAATGGTGGAATATCGGGTGATGAGCTGGAGGGTCTCACGCCTGACGGTAAGCAACTCACAGCCGAAAGCAGGCAGTCAACTCTGGACACGACAGAAGATGATACTGAGAGAGAGACTGAGGGATCAGGGTCAGATACAGACCTCTGCAGCTACCACTCAGCAACCGAGGCTCAAGATCTGCTGTCGGATATCCAGAGGACTATCAGACAACAGCAGCAGATGGAGGGAGTTGCTGAGGGGCAAAACTGTGGTGAACAAATAGGGTCTGAAAGCCAGACTGAGGTCACTCAGGGTCTTACTTGTAGCAGCCTTGCTTGTATGGGTGAACCAGAGAAGATAGGTGTATCTGTATCTGACAGCAAAGAACAAGATCGTAAATATACTGGGGATACAGTAGAAGGTGTGATTACAACACCACTAAAGGCAGAATCAGTTGGAGAAGTGACTGATGATGCAAATAAAGTGGAACGTTTGAGCAATTTGGCCATTGACTATTGCATTCAGGATACTATCACTGACACAAGTAGTGTCCAGGATACTATAGCTGTTACCAAATCAACCAGTAACTACAGCTTTCAGGATACTACAGCAACATCCACCTCCTATGAGAGTGCCGAGGAGATCATGGAGAGTTCATCTCTATCGTCTCCTCTTGAAGAGTGTCATTATGAAAGCAATTTCCTCACTCAAAGCCTAGAAGTTGGTCTCAATTCAAGAAATCAGACCACCTCAACGTCCAAAATCAGCCGGGTCATTTTCGTCCCACAGAAGAGCATTAGTAGTGTAGAGCTGAACGTTGAGGGTGATGGTCATGTAGAAGAGGTAGATAGGGAGTATTTCCACCAACAGAGAAGGAAAAGCAGTGCCGCGTCCATCACACAGTGGTCATCTGAGAACTTTTTAGGTTTGGGTTCACGACCACGTAGAACTTCCAGCGCTAACCTTGGGGTTAAGCCTTATCCTACAGTACACACTTCTTATGTCAAAACAACCACCAGACAGCTCACTTCACCCATAATATCTCCAATGACAACTCCTTCGCCAAGCCCTATGTGTCCTCGTAGGGTCGGCTTAGAGTTTGGTTCAAGTCAAGGGTCATACAGAGCCGGAAGCTGGAGAGCAAGGAGACAACGGTCCTGTAGCATTGCAGGTCCGGTGGGTTGTCATGAAGAATGGTGTGAAGCCATACATGATCAATCAGAGCTTATTGAACATGGCTTCCAAACCCTCAGATCCAGGCAAATGCCATCCGCCTTTCCAGATGTGTTTTCAGGTAAGTCATTGTGTGTTCTGACTGATTTAATATCAATGTTCACACTTATAATCAAAGAGACCTGATGTCAATACCACCAAAAAGATGCTGGGACATATCTTGGCAACACACACTCGCTGTCACAGAAGTTCATATTTTTAAATGACTGATTCCATGAATTTTTAAGATGTGTAATTCCATGTCATAAGAGTTGGTTGCCAAGACGTGGTATAAATCCCTTGTATTATTTTTCCATTCTTTAATCTGGTTCACTACCCTCAAGGTTCAGTGAGCAGTCAAAAAACATAAAATCTGGCTCTGAAAAATGCACACTGCACACATACCCACAGAAACACACACAGACACGCGTTAGCTACTGGCTAAGAGAGCTCTGGCTTCTGCCTCATTGAGTCAGAGTGCCACAGGAAGTCACTCAAACACACACTGATACAAAAGGACACTGTTTTTTAAGTGATGATGCACAGTGACTGCTCCTGACAATGAGGGTTACAGCAGGACAATTCAGATACGAAGGCATAGAAAAAGTTTTTTTTAAAGAGTAGATATGGAGACTACTGGGATTCTGCCTTGATATGAAGCTAACATCAGTATCTATATTGTCTTGAGGACAATGAAGCATCAAATGTTTATTCATCCAAAGGTTAAATGTCTTGGAAACTCAAAGGCACATTTGTGCTCTGAACATCAAGTTAACTTTATAGGTCAAATGAATCTGAGACAGTTGAGTGCTGAGCAGGCATAAATCTATTTATTAGTAATTTTACATCCAAACTCAGACAGCACATGACAAAGTATATAATAAGAAAATTAGAGTCATGTTTTGTAGAACGATTTTTTATTTTTATTTTTTTTAATCGATGTTACACAGAAATCAGCCTATTTACCAGGCTATGATGGAAGACTCAGGATGAGCTATTGAGTTTGTGTCCAGCTGATAGATGTGAGAGAGGAAGTTCGTGCATGTTCATGCATGGGGTGGAGAAATAATTATTTAAGAAATGTGCACACACACGTACACAGCAGTTGACTAAATTAAAAGACTCTACTTGATTCAGATGTGAAATGAATTATGAAGATAAAAGCTGCACAATTTCCACTTTATTCATTTTCTGGTAGTAAGCATCACTGTCCCCAGACACTCAGTCAGGGTTTAGTCAGATTTAGTGAGAAGTACATGTATTGCAGCACAGAAGACCTCAGCAGTCATATACAAATGCAGTATTTTCACCTTCTCAATTGCTCTGAGTGTGAATCTTTTCAATTTCACTCTCTTACAGGTCACGCTCTGTTCCAGAGGTGCCTTGTACAGTGGAGTTGTTCTGAAGATGACAGCGCTTTACCGGATGTTGAGAGATTCTGTTCCCATATTCTGGCTTTGGGGATTCTACAGCCTTTCAGTGACTGCATCAGGGAACCACCCACACGAAGCGATGCTACAGATAAGCCCATTTTCAATGTATGACCATCAGATTTTTGTCTCTTATATTTTATCATGCACAACTTCACAAAATCATCTTTTTTTTTAAATTAAAGCTTCTGAAGAATAAATTTTTTGAAACTTTAATTATCTTATATAGTGATAGTTTGAACCAAAATGATTGTTCTGTCATCATTTACTCATTTTCATGTTATTCCGAACCTGTATAAATTTCTTTCTTCTGTTGAACACAAAAGAATCCAACAGTTGCTGGTAGCCATTGACTTCCATGAATTTTGTTTCTTCATACTTTAGAAGTCAGTGTCAGTGTCTGGTTACCCTTAAGAGTCCAGATAACTTGCTAAAGTCTGTATGAGCTGACATCAGTCATGGGGTCTTGAACTTTCTATTATGAAACATAAACCACATTGAAATGCAGTTTTCAAGTCTACCAGATGTCATTTTAGACCAACGTGTTATTTAAATGTTGAAAAGTTTAGGTTTTAAAATAAATTAGTCTGTGTGATTGAACATTTCAATCACATTATTTAAATCAATATAATTCTCTATCAGACATATACACACTGGTTATAATGCTAAAAATTTTAATCCATACATCATCATCGCAGCTTTTGTCTTTAAGCTCTGTACTAAATTGCATGTGGAAGTAACAGAAAAGCTGTTGATGAGTGTTACTAAAAACGTGCCAGATTTCACACATTTTATATCACTTCGTTGAACAACCCAGAGAGTTAACTCTGCCTGAGCAGATGTGAGATGAGCTTAGCTGCAGGGTAACTTTATGCTGTTGTTTAAGACAGAGGAAGAGATGCACATTATGTATTTATTAGTAATCTTAGTAAGATTTTGAGATTATTCTGCTACAACACACAAGGTGTATTGTAATGCAGTATGTTATAAGTGATATGCTAAAATATACGACAATGTTTTCATGTTTTTGTGCTCAGCCCGATGACCTGAATAGAAGGACTCTTTATCTTTTGCTTCAACGGCCAAAGCAGATTTGTTTCTGCACAGACAAACATTTAACACTGCTTCTGCGACTTGCCCTTCCCCCTTTTTACGTCATCACACACACACTTAACCTGCTTTGCAGTGTGAACACACATATTCATGTTATGCGAGTGTACAGTATATTTATAGACCAAGTACAGCACACTTTCTCGAACACATGTAAATATGTGTATCCGGTGCACGCTTAAATGGACACATCTGCACACATAAGCCATCTGACTGGATTACGTAAGATGGGTCACATGCCCTCTGGTGCTGCTCCATCTTAGTATTCATCTCTGTATGTAGCAAAGATCAGATTCATTATCCGTTTCTATCCAGATATCCTGTGTATTTTATTCCTATATGTTTTCTATATTTTGCTATCTACAGTATATGAAATTGGAATCATATAATTTTCATTAAAGGGATAGTTTACCCAAAAATGGAAATATCGTTCCAAACCTGTAAGACCTTTGTTCATCTTCTGAACACAAATTATGATATTTTAGATTAAATCTGAGAGCTTTCTGACCCTTCATAGACAGCAATGCAACTGATATGTTCAAGACCCAGAAAGGTATAGGACATCATTAAAATAGTCTGAGTCAACCGTGTCAGTTGCATTGCTGCCTATGTAGGGTCAGAAAGCCATCAGAGTTATTTTAATGTGATCTGAAGATGAACAAAGGTCACAATCAGTCACAATGAAGAATTTGAATGAATTTGATAGAGCAGTTTCATTTCTCTCAATCTGTTCTTGACCTTCGTCCAATCAGCAGTCATTATTTGTGCACTTTATGTCTTCTGAAGTCAAGTGATAGCTTTGTGTTAGGAACAGACTATATTTAAATCTTGCTACCATTCAGTTTCATTGTATGGCAAAGAGCAGCTTGGACATTCAAACAGGTTTCTAAAGAGAGAGTAAATGATGACAGAATCTTAATTTCTGGGTGAACTACCCCTTTAACAAACACTGCTGCTCAGTGACTGACGTAACTTCACAATAACCCTGTTGTGCTGGTAGATGGCAGAACATGACTTAATACTGTGATTTCACTGGCTGTGATTTCAAGAGGACAGCATAATGGCATTATTCACTCCGCCAAATATCTGACTCTGATTGTTTTTGTTACTTTATATTAATGCATTACTCAGGAAAATGTGTAATAGTCATATCTGTTATATCCAGCTTGTAAGGATTACATTTAAATGCCGTACAGTCATGCAATTCAACTCTTTATATACGCAAACCCCCACTGATGTGAATGGACAGCCTCGGGAACAGCCTTTCAATTTGTATGTGTGAACATGCTGGCAGTGTAAGCAAGACAAATGCCATGTATTCTTTCTGCTCTGGTCTGTGGTGCTGTTGTTCTTTCAGTCTGCCAGCAGAGATCGCCCTTCACACAGCGCTGCCACAGAATTCTCCATTTTTCTTGCTGTCTTATCAGAAAAGCAGCCCCAGGAACAGAAGGCTAATTTTAGATTCTTGTATGCAGTTTAAAACATTTCTTGCCATAATCAGCTGCTTTTCACACATACAGAAGGAGCAGCTGTATACCTGGGCTCCAATGGGACAGAATGAGATCAGAACACCTGGGCGGCTCCAAACAATGTGGCCTCCGATCCCGTCCCCTACTGCTGCACAGGTGCGAGTATATGAACACACATGGTTTTATATGCCCAGAGAAGGAACTGATCTACCATTATTGCCATTATTATTATATCATGGTACTAAATATTTTAAATATATTGCCATATGGTAATAAAAAAAAAAAACCTGTGGAATCTTCCATTTAGAAAAAATATGATATATCCGAAGTTAATTTAATTCAATTCAATTCAGTTAAATTCAATTTAATTCAATTCTGCATTTATTATCCAGGTCTGCATAACATATGAGGAATTTACTGGCCTCCCATATAAAAAACAAAAACAAAAACATATTTTTTTATTCAAAATTCTATGTAACTTTGTAATGTTTTCCCCCTACTTTTTCCCCCTTTACTACTATATCTTCCTACCTACTAAACATCTAGAAATGATCAAGAAGTATTATGTAAATATCACTGTATGTGAATCCTATATGTATCTGATTCTATGTTTTTTTAACATGATGGCATGGTAATAATACTACGTTTTTTGACATGTAATATGGTAAAATCATGTTATTATTTGAGGTTTCTTGCAGAACAATGTGAAAACCATCATGTATGAATGATTCAGTACCATGTTAAATACCTTGCTATTACCATCTCATTTCATTGCTGTACCCAAGTACATATTTTTTTAAAGCTGTGTGTAATCAAACATGCATTTGCTTGTATCCTTCATAAATGTGTATGTTTGTAAGTGTAAACACTTAGCTAGTTTTAAATCATTCTCCATCAGGTTCAACACCCTTACATTGCTAAGCAAGTATTTTAGCACCTCACAAGCCATACATCTCTTTAGTGTTGCCATGAGACCCTCTGTAAACAGCATCCTAACAGCATTTAACCTGATCTAAACATCTGTCCAGCAGGCGCAGTTTCTGCCATTGCATTTTAAGATCCACCGTGTTTGAATTCTAAAATGATAAATGGCCGCTTGCATTCCAATGTTCAAAGCACACACGCAACACCTTATGTTACAGCTTATTCTTCATGTTCCTGGTAGGAATATTCTTTAATGTGATTTGGAAGGCAGACTCCTTCGTAATTGGAACTGGCTTTACTGCCCTCTCGTTCTTGTGTTGAATTTTTTGCAGAGCATGTCTTTTTTACAGTGATATTTGTAATACTTAATATATATGAAGGCCTGGTACAAATGTGATCATATCAAATCACATGAAGGAACTTTTCTGGCTACTAATGACTGTAGAATTCCTGAAGCCTGGAAGTTTGGAGCCAAAGTTTCCAAGTCTCTCTGGCTGTGGAAGAGGGTTTTGTGAATGAAAGCGTCCCCCTAAACCCATGTCAGTCTGACAGGGCCCAACATGTAACCAGACTCCATGTGTGTGATATGTTCTCCGTTCCCCCCGACCCTTCACACAGACCCACACAAGCTCTTTGAAGCCGTTTGAAGCTGTGTAATAGAAAGGCACAAACCCTTCCCTCTTCATTCCCAGAGACTCTGCGGCTCGCCTTTTAGGAGTCCTCAGAGACAACTTCTGGAGTCTAGACTTGTTGGACTTCCTTGACCCTCGTTGCCAGATTATATGTGTGCGTGACGAAGTTTGTCTCCGTATGTTGTGTGTGTGTGTGTTTATCACCGTGTTTGTGTGTTTGCCAAGTGCATCCCTTGTGTGTTGTGTGCTGATTTTTACACGCTGGCTGTGGTGGTTCATTCATTTCCCTGGGTTCACTCTCTTCCCTTCATCCAGGAAGCACTGCTACGTTTTCCTGATCAGCCAAAGTGCTTTTATTGACTTGTGGGACGCCACATGCGTGCCTGGTCTGTGTTATTAAGAAACACAGCCCCTTACTCACAAACACACACTCACTCATACCATTCCTCACAAAACTGGGTCTCGAAGGGGAAACTAACATCCGCTAAAACAAGGCACTAACTCATGCTAGTACAATTGCATATGACAGGAGGTGTCTGTGTTTTTCATTCCATGCTGCTGTTTCTTTTTAAAGATGTGAAGTCTCTCTTTTCTGTGTCCTGCTCTCCACAGGATGGATCCACAGGGCAATCTGGAATCGTTCCGGAAGGAACTTCCGTTTCTATTCAGGAGCTAGAGCAAACAATTGAAGAATTACTTGTGAAAATATCAGATATGGAAAAAGACAATAATGTTTTGGATGGCACAAAGCTTGGAACGAGGGATCGAGAAGTGGGTGGTTTCAATCAAACCATTAAACAGACTAAAGTTAATTCAGCCATTCAGACCTCGCCTGTTGAAGAAGCCTTTAAACTTCCAGTGCCTTTATCAGACCAATCACATGCCCCCAAATTAAATGACACCGCCACTTCACCAGTGAGATGGCCCAATACCTGTAGCTGCCAAAGAATACAGGAAATCCCTCCCCCTGCACCACCACTACTTCCTGTTGTTTCAGGTTTACAGACACCTTCAAAACAAAATGCATCAATACCTCCACCTCCTCTCCCAGATATGACTCAGCTCCATCTGTCTTTCCCAGGTACACCTCCACCCCCTCCACCTCCATGTATGGCTCTGCCCCCTCCACCACCTCCACTCCCAGGTATTGTTCCACCGCTTATGTCTGTGGGCATGGCTCCACCTCCTCCTCCACTCCCAGGCATGGCTCCACCTCCTCCTCCACTCCCAGGCATGGCTCCACCCCCTCCACTCCCAGGTATTGTTCCACCACTTACGTCTGTGGGCATGGCTCCACCTCCTCCTCCACTCCCAGGTATGGCTCCACCACCACCCCCTCCTCCTCCACCACCTCCTGGCTGTGGACCTCCACCTCCTCCTCCACCTCCTGGCTGTGGACCCCCAGCACCCCCTCCTCCACCTGGTTTTGGGCCACCACCTCCCTTCGGTCCTCCTCCACCCTTCATGGGGTCGGTGCCGGGTAGCATGACTCAGGAGTCTGTCTCCCTGAAGGCCATCATCGAGCCTCCACGGCCAATGAAACCACTCTACTGGACACGGATTCAGCTACATGCCAAAAAGTAATCTCAGGCCTCATTGACTGAATGCTGTTTTTGCAATGCGTATACTGAATGCTTGTGTTTCACCTTATTTAAATTCAGCCAAGGCTTGATTATGATCACACATGCGATAAGGCAAACTGATATTTTTATTTTGCTTGCTCACAGGGATGCCAAAAGTGCCCTGGTGTGGGAAAAGGTTCAAGAGCCATCAGTAGATTTTGACGAATTTGTGGAGCTGTTTGCCAAAAACGCAGTTAAGGAAAAGAAGAAACCTATATCAGATACCATAACAAAATCAAAGGCCAAACAGGTAAGAGGATTTTACCATGCTCTCGTTGATTAAAGTGCCCCTATCATGGATTTTTGAAAGTTACCTTTCATGCAGCGTTTAAGTGAATGAAAACATTCTAAATCTGAAAGTGCACCTTGTATAAAAATTATTCTTAAAAGAAAGAGTCGACTGAATAATTGTAACGAGTCATTTTTAAAACGAGTCCCAAGCCGTTTCATGTTAACATTAAAATGAAACATTAGCATATTGCTCGCCCACTTGTTGGACTTTTCGCAGTTGTCTGATTGAAGATGCAAATTCATTCTTTGCCACTAGGTGATGCTTTTAGAGCATTAAAAGCTCACAAACACTGATTTAAATGAAATCGACCAATCACCAGAATGGCTTGGAAAAATTAATCATTGAAGGAATTGTTTGGGAGTCGTTGAACAAATAAGGTAAAAGTAAGTGCATATAAGAAAATGAAAGTTTTTTGGCACTCCCATAACCAAAATATGAACCTTTCATAACCCATAATAGGGGCACTTTAAAAACACTGGGTTCAGGACATTTTGGATGTCCCAACAAGTAGTAGACCTTTGTAAGCCCCCCTCGTCTCAGCTCCCAAGACAACATTCCTGGTTGTCTTTCCTTGAAGATAGCTCTGCCCAGGCTCCCACCTCACCACACACAAACCCATTAACACTGATTTCACACGCACAGCTTGTGAATCAGAGCCTTACAGACATTCAGTAAATGTTATAAGCTTTACTTAATGTTCCCTCAACCAAAGTGTGACTATGAGACTCTTTGATAAGACTGTTTACCATCAGGAACAACCCAGGCATCTACCACATCTGAAGCTAATCTCGCTCTCTCTCTTCCTCTCTGGTAGTGGTGTGAAAATTAGTCACTGGTGAGAGTTTTGTGGTTCCTTCGTCTGGAGTCAAACAGATTTCTGATAACGACCCACAGCTACACAACAAGAACGTTACAAACTGCATCTCACAAACTAATTTAATTGTCCTGCAGCTATGTTCTTCAACTATGAATTATGTACAAATTTTTGTGTAGTAATCTAGAAGATCATTTAATTTTTTCTTAAGAATTAAATACTTTTATTCAGCAAGGATGCATTAAATCGATCAAAAAGGCATTAATCATTTTCAAATAAATGCTGTTTTTTGAACTTTCTATTCATCAAAGAATTCTGAAAAGAAAGTATCACAGTTTCCAGAGAAATATTAAGCAGTACAACTGTTTTCAACATTATTAATAATAAGAAATGTTTCTTGAGCAACAAATCAGCATATTAAAATTATTTCTGTGACGGAACATGCGACATTGAAGACTGAAGTGATGGCTACTAAAATTTCACAGGAATAAATTACATTTTTAAATATGTAAAAATAGAAAACAGTTGTTTTACAATGGAATAATGTAATGTTTATTCAATAAATGCAGCCTTGGTGAACATAAAAGACATAAAAAAATCGTATAGACTCCAGACGTTGAACAGTATATATCAGGGGTGTGGACTCGAGTCACATGACTCGAGACTCGACTCGGACTCGACTCGGACTCGAGTCCCAAATTTGATGACTTGCGACTCGACTCGACATAATTAAAGAAGACTTGAGACTCG
>JAUMHE010000069.1:6830454-6853899 GCA_032359235.1 Enteromius mattozi | reverse complement strand
ACTTGACTTGAGACTTGAATACAAAGACTCGAGACTTACTTGTGACTTGCAAAACAATGACTTGGTCCCACCTCTGGTATATATACATATGTATGTATGTATGTATGTATGTATGTGTACTATTATAATACCATGTTCTTTTGGTATATTCACCAATATAGAGTTGGCAATAGCAACTTCGGGGAGGAAAAGGTTTTAATATGAACACGCTTTGAGAATACACAGTGGTATTGTCTACAAATCGGATAAATAACAAACTGTTTTAACTTGTAAATATTGAGAAATTCTGAGACTTTTGAAAGTTTTCTGTTTGCTCTCTCTCTCTCTCTTTCTCTCTGTGGTCTGTAAGATCTGAGGAATGGGAGGGGGGGTCTGTATTGAGTTAAAACCCACAACCCTCAAACCACCAGCCAACCCAGCGACTCCAGTCAGCCTAGTGTGGTCATGCCACACTTTATATGTGTGTGTGTGTGTGTGTAAGAGAAAGAGAGAGTGGGTGTGTGTATGTATGCATTAGATAATCTCTTCAGCATTATTCACAGAACAGTTGCTTTAGGCTTACAGTTTGCACAAATCAGTCAAAATTAAAGTACTAATAATCAAATTCCCTTATAATTCATTTGCGTTAGATGTATAAATTAAAAACAACTGCCCGAAGCTCCATTGGAGCCCACATATTCATGTTAATTTTATGAATCATATTTATTTTATGGCCCATTGCTCTGGCAGTAGTTATCTGGTCCTTTAGCTGGTAGTTACTGTACGACCACCGAACCGCCATCCTTCCTCATACAGCGACATCCATGCTTCCCACCGAAACGGTGCTAAAGTATGGAATCAATTCTCATTGGTCGGTAAGCGTCTGGTTTGAGATCCAGCTCATCACAAGCATTAGTGTGTTTCCCACATCATTAACGTAGCACAGCACTCTGCAGTCGCGCTGTGTTTAGTGGTCATGAGCCCTGTGGAGATAATGAGAGCCAGCGGCTTTCTGATGATCACACTGGGCCGCCATCACGCTTTCAAGTGTGGCCTGTACTAGAAGGTTTTCACGACTTCAAATTCTTTCCAACAATCAGAATTAGCATGTTGTTAACAGGCGGTCGTGAAAGAAAATATGTTTTTGATGGCACTCAGTGTATATGTTTTAATGGACAGAAGATGCTAACCTACAGGAAAACTAGTAAAGGGCACAAAGTTTCAATATCACAATATTACAACAACTAAACATTCATAAATCAAGATACATTTATGCGAGTAGTAAAATGACTTCAGGTATTAAATCTTCTTTTCTACATAGAAAAAAAATAGACAAAACTAAAGAAGAAAATAATTTTTTTGCCATATAAGAAAACTGATTTTGTGAGGTATCCCATGCATCCACACACAACTTATTTGGAAATGCCTGATTTGAAATGGCTGTCTGAAAGTGTCAAAATCTATTTTGGTTTAATATGACTAGACAGGTCTGTCATTTGCATAATTACTGTGGTGTTCCTTGGCAGAGCCAGAAACTGGAGAAAATAAAGTTTTTTTGATATATGTGGATGCTATGCATGAAAGAATGAGACAAAGTCCTCTCCATAATACCATATGAGGAAACAGTCATAAATACTCATACTTTGGCTTTGTTTTTGACTTCCTTATTAGGCCAAAGTACCTCTGCATGCTATTAAATTTATGAGGGCAGCCAGATGAAATACTGTGTTTATGTATTTTTGTCACCAGCAATAATATTCAGGGTAAACTGCATTTAAATAACTGTGGAATCTTTTTTATAGTATAATGTGGCTGATGTTTTGTAACGGTAACAGAATATACCTTCTCTCTCTCTCTCTGTCTCTCTCAGGTTGTCAAACTGCTGAGTAACAAACGTTCTCAAGCGGTGGGGATTCTGATGTCCAGTCTTCATTTAGATATGAAAGATATTCAGAATGGTGAGGTTATTTATTAAATTATTATTATTGTTTGTTAGAGTCTTGATAGTGTGTGTTCATAGCTATACTTGTAAGACCCACTACTCCTCTGAGAGATTCTGCTCAGCCTCCTGTCAGCATGTGACCTCTCTAAGGGGGGAAATATGATGTCACAGCCAATTAAGAGTCATTGTTCGGTGCTGTTTATACAGTTACTGATTGTGTTTGAAAGCTGGAGGGAGAGGGGTTGGTTGCATTTCAGGGTTCAAGAATAGGTTGATACTGTATATCTTAATGGATGTGATGATTAGAGCCGCATCATCTTTCTGGTTGTGTTCTACTCTTTTCCTGTAGTCACTGTTTTACTCTGCTTTTGCATAAACCCTCAATGTCCTGTTTCTCTGCTGAAGATATTTCCTCATCTGTCTCTGGGGTCTTTTTCCTTCTAATTTGTCTCTCTCTATCCCTCTTATTGCTGTCATCACTCTACCTGCTCATTCATCCCCTTGAATTGAGTATAAAGGAAATAATGCCATTTCTTCTCATCACAGGATTGGGAATGTTAGATCTGTCTGTCAGCACCCAGAGCTATCCAGAACTCTTGATTGTGGATTTTGTGAGTTGGCGAAGGAGTCGTTGTAATAGAATAGATAGGAAAAAGCCCAAACACTGCGACACAAAAGTAGAAACCTTTTTAGAAGGGTTGAATATTTCACATATATATCTTTAGATTGTCTACACACATCTTGTGTCCCTTTCTCTTACAGACCTGTGTGTTTCTTGAGTGAATTTAAACTTATTGTAAAAAGCAAAGTGAGTAAAAAATGATGGTCATTCATTTAGTTGATTCATTCAAACATACTGATTCATTCAGGAATTAAACTAATCTTTATGAGTGAGTTACTGAGTCTTTTATAAAAAAGATTCATTGTGATTCATTTTGCTGTTAAATTCGATTTCAGAGCAAATTTGAAACGAAAAAATGTTTACTTTTTAGTACTTTTCTATATGATGGAAATATTGAGAATTCCTTAACAATATATTTTAGCAGTGTTTATTTTTAATCATTCATTAGTTAGCAAGACCCAGAGACTCAAGATATATTATATTATATTATGATAATTTCACTCAGTTACGGTGTGTTCACACGGGGCGTCAGCGTCAACGCTTGACGGAAAGCGTGTCTGAAGTTTGGCACTGACGCCATGGTCCTAGCAGCGTCAGCCATTGAAATTAGACAGGAACTCAACAACAACAACATTCGGTATGAATCCCGGTACATAAAAAGCGATTGGTCATAAAGGACCGGGTGATTGCCCACCACAATAATGAGTTTCTCCTCCATTTTAAAATTTATCCTCAGTTTTTGCTGCTCTTGAACAAGATGAACGTGATTGGCTGCCGCCTGGCTACTGTATTTGCATAGAGCGATCCTGATTGGCTGATGCTTCCGTCGGCGGCGCTTCACTGGCATTGTTCGCGGCAGAAGTTGAAAAATTCTCAACTTCTGCCGCGAGCAACGCCAGTGAAGTGCCGCCGACGGATCCACAATTCTTTTCGGCAAAGCTTGACGTCACCCATTTAAAGTCAATGGGAAGCGTTGACGCTAACGCCCCGTGTGAACACACCGTTAGATGAGTGAATCACTTTATTAGTGAGCCACTGAATCCTTTACTCAAATGATTTGTTGTGATTCATTGGTTCATTCAGAAACACCTTTGCCGTCTTGTTTGATTCAGATTGATTTCTGAGAAAAATGGAACCAAAAAAAGATTCTTATTTTGTAACAAGGTGGATAAATAGGGTATTCTTCAGCAGTGTATTTTTAGCTTTGTGTACTTTTTAGCCATTAGTTGGTTAACAGGCGGCAGACAAGCTGTATTCTGTTTTCTTTCAGTAACATTTTTTTCATGCATAATTTCCCTCCAGTCTAATCCACTGTAACAACAATCCTTTGTTAAATTCTATTTTTCTTTCTTCATTTTAATGAATCAGCAAAGCTGGATGCAGTTTTGAAAACCACATCACATTATGTGAACGGATACCTAATATTACACACACGCACACACATCCTCAGTTAGTCTTTAAACTGCCGGCATTTGAAGAAATTTTTACTGGCTCTTTGAGAATTTATGGGCACAGTCCCCATCTATTATGCAGCTCAGTACCCACAATTCAGGACTGGTCGAGTCTCATTGGGTCTCGCTGCAATTCCACCCATTGCAGAGACCAGTATGTTTGGCCAGAGTTAACCACCAAATAGAAACAAACAGTTTCTCTGACAGAGCTATTTACCCAGAATCAATACATTCCTCAACATCACGCTTCACCACACTGACCTGGATCAGGCCCTTTGAGGAACTAGGAAAGAATTTCGTGAATTGGTTTAATTGCAGAGTTTAAAGGTTCATGCAAAGTTATGAGGCATTTATTACAGTCGGTAGAGAAGGATGTTGTCTCTCTTTTCTTTCATTATTCAATTATCAGCCATCAAACAACATTAAAAACACTCTTCTCAGGATTATTAAGGAAACTAAACCTAATCTAGTGCAACTCCTCAGTGGATTCTCTCTGAATCGCTCCCTTTGTGTCAACTTTCTTGTTTCCCTCAGCTGGTTTTCATAAGATCTCATGTTTGAGCCTGAAAAACACTCCTGCATGATTGACTAGAGCACAGGCAGCTCTTGCACAAACACCCTTGGTGACAGGCCTTTGATTTCTACCCATAACAGTCTCAGAGTTTCACAAGTCAGAGTTTGTGCATGTGTGAGACTGGATTCATCGGCGTGTGACGCCGACCCCCTCCGGACGATTTGTTTGTTATGTTTCTTCAGTGACTCACACTCAGTTGTTCTGCAGCGCCGTCTGTTTGGGTCTTCTGAACTGTCACAGGACATTGTTTTGTGGAAACATTCTGAATCATGGCAGCGATCACAAAGAAAACAACCAGAAAACATATGTGCACAATCATGTTCTAATATAAAATCCTTCCTTCTCTTCTCTTTGTTAGCCAAACATTGTGCCGTCTTATACTTAGCAGTGTTTAGATAGAGAAGGTGGTGTGTGTCCATACAGCTGAGGAATTGCAAACATGGTAGCATTCATTGTGTATTTTCCTTTGTCTGGTTGTGTACGTTTGGAAGATAGTAATTATGGAAGCTTGGCACGAACTGAACATCATAAACCTGCTAGGAACTATGAAACTGCTTGGAAAAAAAAGTTTGGCATATGAAATATGTAACAAGAGCAGTTACAATAATGTAGTGCAGTTCAAACCTGATCCATAAGCTACCATTGTTCACTTAACTCAAGGTTGCTTCAGGGGGATTGCTCCAGTAATAGGTGTTATTTGGAAAAAAGCGTCATCTAAATGATGAGCTATATAACAGTAAGAGTGAGTGAATTTCAGGTGATTATAGTCATTGAGGTGTAAAATGTATAATTGTGTTTATTGTTTCAGAAATGTGAGAATTTTTACTCAGACACTCCTACTATAATTTCCACTGAACCTTTCTGTTTATATAAAAAGAAAATATCTCTGAAATGCCATAGATATTATTATTATTATTATTATTATTATTAATATTATGCATGCTGCTGGCCCAAATTAATTCAGTTTCCTTTAGTGACTCTTTCAGTTGATCTGCAGTGCATATGACATGATGTGATGTGATATCTGATATGATATAATATCATATGATATATGATATGGTATGATATGGTATGATATGATATGATGCTATGATATAACATGATATGATATGATATATAATATTTTTAGTAGGTTTTACTATTACTATTAAATTACTATTACATTTATTTTTATGCTAAACACATCTTTTGAATTCAAATGTCTGTTTTATAATAATAAAAATAATTTCAATAATAATAATAATAATGACAAACAAATGCTTAACACATTTTTTATATTTAATAATTAAATTATTATTATTATTATTATTATTATTATTATCATCATTATTATTATCAAATCATATAATATATTTATTATTATTATTATTATTTCTGTTTATTATTGATGAACAAATCCTAAGCAGATCTAAACAGGCTCAGTGTCTGCTATACAAAGTCAAAAAATTCAATGCAAACAACACATTAAAATATGTAATTCTTTGGTCTCTCTAATGCCATAACTGAGTCCATAACTGACCATACAGTATGAAAGCTTTGTTGTGCTGATTGCTTTTTTTTTTTTTTTTTGACAAACCTTTGAAGCTTTTTAAAATGGTCTCTCCCTCAGATTAAAGCAAGCCCACCACACTAAACTACTGCATCAGTTATTTGGGGAAGCTCAGAGCACATCCCTGGACATCAAGAGACAAATTCTTTGTTTGGAGACAGTGTTGTGGGGGTGTGGGGATTACACTGTTGTTGTTTGTGTATGTGGTGATTGGGGTGTAGATCTGGTGGGATGCTGTTGTCAGGTTGATGACAGGTTAAATTACCCAGTCATAGATCGTGTGTACTTTTTTCACTCTCTTTCTCCTTTTCTCTCTCGCTCTGTTATGTGTTTCTTCCTATCTCTTTTAAAGCTGTCGTTGCTTTCTTTGAAATCTTTCTTCCGTAACAGGAGTAATGCTTTGCTGTCTGTCTCTATTTGCTATGTCTGTGTATTGGCCAGATATGGATGTTTTTGTTATTCTTTCTTGTGTGGTTTCTGGAACGCGCCAATGATCAATTTCTCAATTCCCCAAATGACTGAACACACAAAAGTTATCCCATAACAGCTCTATTTAGCACAGAAAAAGTGTTCAGTCTAGCCAGCTCAATAACAGGCCTGCAAGAGATTTTAAATGCTTTTATTATGTAAAAACAGCTCTGGAAAATAAATGTCACCCATGCCCAAGGTTAAAGACATTTTTTTTCATCAGTTGTGTTGTCCTGTGTGTTACTATTGAACTATGTAAGTTTAAATAGCAGTTGTTTTTGCAAGAATTTTTACTGTTCATGAAAGAAATCTCTCATGCTTACTAAGGCTCTCTCACAAATACAGTAAATGACAGTTTATGGTTTATTAGAATCTTAAATAACTGCTTTCAGTTTTTAGTTTTTCCTCTATATTAGAATGTAATTTATTTCTGTGATGGATGAATCTTTAGTTGCCATAAAAAACATAGTCTTGAGTGTCACATGATCCTTCAGAAATAATTTTAATATGCTGATTTGGGGCTCAAGAAATGTACAAATTGTATTTGCAATGTTGAAAAGAGTTGCTGCTGCTTAATATTTTTATGGAAATCATGACACCTTTTTTTCAGGATTCTTTAATGAATAGAAAACTCAAAAGACAAGCATTTATTTGAGATAGTCTGTCTTTACTGTCAGGGAAAAAGAATTAAACCATCTCCATTTAAATTAAAACAAATATATAAAACACATATTATATTTGTAAGTAATTTAAGATACCATTTACTATATAACATATGAAGTTGTTTTATTTATGGACATATTATGATTTTAATTATGAATTCATGAAAGTATGAATGGTTTGGCATTTTAATTCATTGGACAATAATAATAGTTTATATCAGGAGCAGAGACTTCAGTTAAAGTCTTTGCCTGAGAAATCATTTGAACAGATCTTGAGTACTGATTGGTCGATCACTGATGGGTTTTTCTTCTCTCTTTCTCTGTCTGTCAGCCATCTTGAACATGGACTGCACCGTGGTGGATCTGGAGACGCTCCAGGCGCTGTATGAAAACGTAAGTCTACAACATGACAAGACGTGACAGTCCTGATAAGCAAAGGTGATGAATCCCGACATTTCTTATGAAGTATGAATTCCATAAGTGATCATTCATCATATGATTAAACTCTTAAACCTCTCAGAACTGGACAGGATATACCCTAAGATCTTGGAGCTTTGCCTTGACGCGGTCTTCTCCAAAAGAGAGCCGCGGAAATGTGTGTTAAATACCAAAACAAACATGCAGGCCACAAACACCACTGGAATGAGTAAGGTTTACCATGGAGCCGGGGTGCGTGTCACTGTCTGAGGGAAAGAGAGAGAGGAACACGACAGACATGCAGACATTGATCTGACGACAGACGGGAAGACAAATGAAGAGGATGAGGTTTTCCCCCTCAAAGAATGAAAAGAGGACAGTTCAAAAACTCAGAAAAAACACTGAGCTTTGAGATTTGTAGCTTATGTAACTTATTGGCAGCTTCAGGCTACGTCAGTTTGACGTGGCAACATAAATCAAACCTCTTTCTTGGAAGATCTTTGACTCATTTTTAGATGATTGGCTGCTGTTTTCTTTCATTCTTTAAGTGTGTGTGAGTGCTGATGAGTTTGCACACTATGATCGCCATGTGCATTGCAGCAGCAGTCATAAATCTTGCTGTCAGCACTAGAGCTCCTTTACATGTTTTCTGTGTGCGAGTGTGTGCCGCACGTCATTATGATGAGATAAAGACAGGGTATCATATCTACACATTATCTAAAGATCCCAGAATGCTCCTCACACATTTCTGATAATTATTTACTACACTTCACATGTTGGCACTTTTCTTGTGATTTTGCTTCATGTATAATTTCGACAATATTTTATAATAGCTTTCATTTTTATATATAGTTGTTCATGAAACTGATTAAAAATTATTTACATTTACATTCAAAATACAAAATATGAATATTACACAAATACAATTGTTGTATTTAAAAGCCACACAGTTTTTTTAATTAAAAATAACTATATGAACAAATACACTCTGATAAACCTTTGATTTAATTTCTTTTTTAGAGATGTCATGACAGATTTTGCAGGAAGCTGCTTTAAAACATTGTTTACCTGTGTGTTTCACATCTGTAAAGAGAGAAAACTATCTCTCTTTGTGTAGCATGAATCTAAAGGTTGATCATGAATCGTTCATATCTCCAGTAAACGCAGTTGTAAAAACAAACACACAAACAAACAACAACAAAAAAATTTTCCAACTGCTGTCTGAACCACATAAATTAATTTGCACAGAGCAGAATCACAACCAAAACAATGTTCTTCCGCAAGATGCATGCAGTTTTTTTTCAACCACTAGAGGGCCAAAAGTCACATAGTGGAGTGTTAACAGCTAATAAAAGAGACATGAAGGTGGTGTGTGTGTGTGTGTGTGTGTGTAGTAACTTTCTGCTGAAAACTATCTTTCCTTCCATCCCCTGTTTTTCCTCCAACCCACCCACCAACCCATTCCCACTGTAGCTTGAGGCGATGTTGTTGAGTTTAAATGTTGAGGTTGTTTCTCTTTAGTGTGCGAGACTCCACGCTGTCTCTGACTCCTTCAACCAAAACCACAGAACACCCCCTCACACACACACATAGTATATCCCCTCTTTCCTCTCTCCCACTTGTTCTCTCTATTCTCTTTTTCACTGTCTGACTCAAGCAAAGTCTGAAGTGTGGATCATACTTTGTTTGTTGGGTCATACAAAGACTATAAAGATCATAAAAGCAACACACACACACACACACACACACTCCAAGGAGCATTAGAGTTTATATCACTATTGGAGATCACTATTATAAAATGCTTTATAAGGAGAATATGAAAGTATTTTCCCAAAATGAAATCACATTTTCCTCTCTCTAAATGTACTTTCATTCTGTTTTTCTTTTAAACAGAGAGCTCAGAAAGAAGAGATGGATCAGATTGAGAAACATATCAAGTCTTCAAAAGATAAAGAAAATGCAAAACCACTGGACAAGCCTGAACAGTATCTATCTATCTATCTATCTATCTGTTTTTGTATTTTCCGTGCATCATTCGTTTTGCTCCCTCTCTCTGTCAGGTTTCTGCTGCAGTTGTCAGAGGTTCCTCAGTTCTCGGAGAGGGTTTTCTGTATTCTCTTTCAGTCCACCTTCACAGAATGTATTACATCAGTTCAGCGCAAGCTTGAAACACTGCTGAGAGTCTGTACGGTGAGAGAGAACACTAGTCAGATTCTACTGACAGCTTCACTATTGTCGTATTTCAAGTTAAAAGTTTAACTAGAAAGCAGTCTAGAAAACATGTGTTTCACTCCCTGTGCTTCCTCATCTCCCTCTTCTGTTTAAAGGCTCTCCAATCAAGTCAAGTTCTGCAGGTTCTAGGTTTGGTTCTAGCATTTGGAAACATTATGAATGGAGGCAACCGGAGCAGGGGACAGGCAGATGGATTTACCCTAGACATCCTACCCAAGTTAAAAGATGTCAAGAGCAGTGTGAGTAAAAGTGAGACCCCTATCACTAGTTTAAAGGGACTGTTCACACTAAAACAAAAACTGTCATCATTTATTTATCCTAATGTCATTCTAAACCTAAATGAAAATATGTTAAAAGAATGGTTTCCCCAAAAATGAATTCTGTCATTAATTACTTGCTCTCATATTGTCACAAACCAGTAAGGCCTTTTTTCATTGTTGGAACACAAATTAAGATATTATATATATATATATATATATAAATCCAAGAGCTTGACTGACAAGGAAGAGAAGAAATTGTTGAATAAAGTCATTAGTTTTATTTTCTTTGCACACAAAAATTTTGTAGCTTCATAAAATTATGGTTGAACCACTGATGTCACATGGACTATTTTAACAATGTCCTTACTACCTTTCTGTAATGTGATAGTTGCATTTCTGTCTATGGAGGGTCATAGAGTTCTTTTTATCATAAATATCTTAATTCGTGTTCTGAAGACGAATGTCATTTGGAACGACATGAGGATGAGTAATAAATGACAGAATTTTCATTTTTGGGTGAACTTTTGGGTGAAATACAAGTTTGCAAGCAGCATAACAGGCTGTTTTGTAGAAGTAAAAATACCTAAAAAATACATGAATGTTTCCAAAATATCTCATTTTGCCAGATGAAAGAATGTTTTGAATGGCATAATGGTAATTGATGCCAAAATACATAAACCAGCACTGAAATAGCATAAACCTTAATCTGAACCTGCATGGAAATTTGCATACAGTACTTTGATGGTCTGCTGACCCCACTAACCAGGTCATAAAAAAGCCGTTCTGGCAGTATCACTCAAAATGAGTGGTTTATACTTTATTATGCCAGGGCAGTAGCCTATATCCACATCCCATGCGGTCTGTGCATCTGCACACATGTGCATGTGAACAAGCGCCTTGCAAGCCACCAGGTCTGGCATCTTATTCACAAACACTAAACGAGTATATACAATCCCAAAACATGAAAAATGATTATTCTCCTGTGTTTATTTCCATCTCTCATCTCCTCCTCCTCTCGCTCCATCAGGATAATTCTCAGAGCCTCCTGTCCTACATAGTTGCTTACTATCTGCGACACTTTGATGAGGTAGGTTTGGCCAAATGTTTATTTCACTGGCTTGACTAACAGACCCCCAGGTCCCTTAGAATCACCCGTCATGGTAGACAAAAAAGTGGCTTTGTTTTTGATTTCATCACTTTGATTTGTCTTTCTTTCCCTTCACCATATAGATAAACGGCCGCTCTGAATGAGCAGAGGCCTTTGATTGCTTGATGCCCTTTTTGGACGTAGATTAAAAGCGCTGTATTGTAAATACTGTCAGCAGTCAGTCCAGATGTTGTGATTACGAGGTCGTGTCCAAATTGACAAAATATGATCCACAGGTTGTTGAAGTGCTTCTAACGTTCAGGCAAATAACAAGGAGAGAACATGTGTGTGTGTGTGTGTGCATGCAAGCGGCTCTGATCTCTGACTGACAGAGCGTTATTGAGATTGATTTGTTGTGTTTGATGTTTTCATTGTTTTTGGAATCGTAATGATCTTTACACACCAAAGTATTTGAACAATTCACATTCAATTATTTTTCAAATCAAGCATTGCTACAGTTATGATCTCATAAACACAACATCCTGTTATTTTGTGTGATTGCGCTTTAGATTTTCCGTTATTTTTGTGTCAGGATGCAGGTAAAGAAACATGCATGTACCCACTTCCAGAGCCTCAGGATCTGTTTCAAGCTTCGCAGATGAAGTTTGAGGATTTTCAACGTGACCTACGCAAACTACGGAAAGATCTGAATGGTGAGATGTGGACACGCGCAAACGTAAAGCAAATAAATGAATAACTGAATACACAGGCTTTACACACACTTCTATGCATATACATTTGATCACATACATGCAAACACATGTGGACATACACACATACCCACAAATATGAGCTCACATACAAGTGTGCATATACAAAAACACACAGACATGTTTAGTTTGTATACACCAGCGCCAATGACCCATGTTCTCCTTTAGAAGGCTCATTGATTTTCAAATGGCTGTTTTTATTGAGCCCCCAGCTGGCTGCCACAATGATCAATACTGCAAATGTTGTTTGTTAAAGGCCACAGCATGTAAATAAATGAGAAAAAGGGCTCATTTCAGCGCTTTTCCTAGGGGTCTAACCTGTTTTTACAGGCCTAAAGCACTTAACTCAAGGTTTCTGCAAGTGAACTGTCCTTATACCATATTACTGTTCAAAAAGTTTGGGGTCAGTATGAATTTATTTTATTTTGTAGTTCACAAAAATGCTTTTAATGGGCATGGATGCATTAAATTGATCAAAAGTGACAGATAAATCAGTACTATACTAAAGAAAAACTTAATCTGGAAGCAGCACAACTGACAATCAACATATTAGAATGATTTCTGAAGGATCATGTGACACTGAAGACAGAAAAAATGTCTTTCCCATCACATAAATAACTTGCATTTTAATATGTATCAAAATAAAAAAATGTTATTTGAAATTGTAATCATATTTTTATTGAAGTTTGAATATACTTTTGATCAAATAAGTATAGCCTTGGATCAAATACATGCAGCCAATTCTTTCAGGTTAGTTTGATAGTTTGAGTTTTATAAAACATTTTAGACATTCTTGTAATTGGAATGACAAATTTATGATTACAATATAAATCCATTTATATTTTTGTTTGATGTTTCACATTTTCTAAAGGTTAACACATCTTTTCGCTTACTATTTGAAAAAAAGAGAAAATGATACATTTAAAAATAAATTTCATATCCTCTTTTGTTAGTTGGAAATCCTGTATATTCTGGTGTATTTGAAAAGAAATAGCAGGCAGGTAAAAGGCTTAAACTGCATTATAAGTACTCGCATTGCTCCCTGACCAGTAAAGCAATTTATCAGGGTCTTCAGGAGGTTAGTGAGATTGGTTCAGCTTTGTGCCGCAAGTCAAAGGTTGTACGACCCAGCTTAAGTGCACGACGGAGTGTGAATGAGGTGTAAGAATCCGATTACATGCTCAAAGCCGAGTTTAAATCCCTGCAAACATTTTCATTGCCAACACAAAAACACACACACACACACACACTCACACAGATGTGGAAATACTCACATTCCACTGTTGGTGTGTTTGGCTTGTTCAGATCCTTGAAAAAAACACTTGTGGATGTTGATGTGGTCAAATTAGAACACTGCCCTACATCAAAAACACATTTACAATCAATCACTTATCCAGAGTGAGATTGTCTACCACACACAAATAATAACGTCCAAGCCTTTTTAGTTCCACTCGAAGCAGTCAAACATATCAGATGGATTTGCATTTGGCTCATGGAAATTTAGATTGAAGGATGGTCGTTTTGATGCATTGCTACACAGCCTATTAGCTTCGCCCCTGCTGTTAGCCATATTTTCGCGTGCCTTCGCATGAATCCCTTGCTGGCGATTTGCATTGTTAATCTTTCAAAAGCTTATTAGTTAGGCCCACTATACATGTGGTTGATAAATTGTAAATGTACTTTTCCAGAGCTTGTATGCTTAGCTAAATCGTTTTGGCGTACACCTGCTGAACAGATCAAGCCTACGTTTGTTTAACGCAGGCAAATATTTCTTCTCTGGCAATGTTCTGTGTTTCTCTGAATTCTCAACTGTTAACCTCCCTAAAATCTCCCCGTGGCCCAATAAGCATGGCTTCTCTCTTAAGCCAGGCTCATACAATAAATGGATCATCACTACATTAGCAAGCTAAGCTAAGCGCTAAAGCAGATGTGCGACACTGACAGCTGGAAGGGGCACAGAGTTATGCGGGCGACCCGGCAGGTCCTCGCTTTCACAGAGCCCTTGCTCCAGCTGGCAGGGACATTAGCATGTGTGTGTGTTTGTATTGCGCTGATTGCCATGCGAGGCTGTGATCCATCACCGATTGTAGTGATGGAGTGTGACACGGTGAAGCCTGTCGGCCTGTTGTAAGACTCCAGGTGTACAGCAAACAGAAGCGAAGGAAAGGTTCATGAAATGGGATTCATTAGCATCTGTTAGCACAGGTCACAGATGCACATTTTTCTCTGTAGTGATGCAAGTGTTGGAAGTGAAAGCAGGAGGAATGTACTGTAACATGCTAACCTGCTAATAAAGTCCATTCTAGTTGAAATGCTAGTGCTTGTCCTGACAGTTTAATCGGCGAAGACTGGTTGAGAGAAGTTTGGCCTTATGGTGAGACCATAGCTGTACTGGTCTTTTTAAGAAATCTAGCCCAGACTTGCCCAGAAATCCATACAATGTGTCTTTTGAAGGTTATTTATGTGGATAGTAGTTTTAAAGGCTGACAAAAGATGTTTTCGGTGCTTAAAATAAACTGTTCTGTGGTTCAATTAATCATTTTGTTTGTATCTTTCTCATATCTGTGTTCTGCTTTTTACAGCCTGTTCAGCAGAAACAGAAAAGGTGTGTAATGTCTCGTCTGAAAAGCACCTGCAGCCCTTTAAGGACAAAATGGAAGAATTTCTCACTAGAGGTAAAAAAAAAAAACAAACATTGCAAACCTAAGCCCTGTTCAGACGGTTATTGTTTTACATAGTTTCTGATTTTACTGCCACTTAGAAAGGAATTTTTCTTTTGCGTCTCATGGATTTAAACAAGAAACTAAAGTAATATTAGCCATAAGAAATGTATTATTGGGGTAAATTGCAAAGACAGCATTTATTTTGGAAAAACATAATTTTCAGGAGTGCATTTCAAAAGCAGTTTTTTTGTCAACTGAGAGTTTAATGATTTTAATATTTTTTTATTTTCTATGCAAATGCATTTCCCATTAGAGTTATTCCCAAAATTATTCAGTCTTTCCAGAAATAGCTATTCAAGTCATCTGATTAAATTGCCTGTATTTTTTAATATCACATTATATACTGCAGATATGCCCTATTATGCATCATTGCCTATATAAAAAAATTACATCACTCCCACGCCAAATACCAAGGAGCCATGCAAATATTCTTTTACAGACGTCATCTTGGGAAACAATTAAAGTCTGAATAATGCTAAGATGGATGTACAGTGACCCTGTGTGAACGGAGAGATGAGGTGCTGAGAAATAAATGTGACAGAGGCTCTGTGAAGGCCTCTGGGAGCCAACAAGAATTCTGGGAAATACATCTGACCTGACCCAGACCCGATAGTTCCAACATTATTTATGTAAAGCTAGTGACATGAAAAAGTGAGAGTCCTTAATTTAATTATTCTCACTAACTTCATCCACGTGGCACCCCGACGTGTTAATCGCTAATTCAACCCTTTCAGTATTTTGTTTCTCTGATGAAGGCAAGCCGAACGATCTTTTATTGTATTTGCTCGCCTTCTTGTTTATTTACCTTCTCTATTCTCCATCTCTGCTTCGATCCATCTCTGTTTGATATGGTTTCTGTTCTCTTGTTTATTTCCTCTAAGTGTGTCTGAGTCAACCTGCCTGATCTGTCTGTAGCACTGAAGACTGTTTCTGTCGGCACTTTATTCTCGTCAACAATTCATTGGCCTCTTTTCGTCTTTCGCACTCCAATCATCTTCAATTGCCATGGTGTAACCTCTTTTTTCCATCCCTCAACTTGGAGTTAGCTGGAACATCTTTCCATTTTTCATTCTCTGCTTCACTACAAGCTTAAGCAAATGCTAAATGCGTTGCCATCTCTCTTTCTTTGTATTCAAATTGGTCCTCATAACAAAACCCACATGTGCTCTGGCGGCAGGGTGGGGTCCTCGCTGAAAGGCCCCCTCCTCATCTCTACCCCTTTGATCTGGAGACTCGTGGGTCTCCTTCACTGAGCTCTCAGATGGGTGACATGACCACGGAAAGACCCCCTTCAACCCTCCACACTGCCTCCAGTTAGAGAAACAGACAGAAAGGGGATCGGAAAAAAAGGAATGGTCTTATTTTTTGTTATTTGTATGATTTTGAACTCCAGGAGAGTAACAGTCTCTGGCTCCAGCGCTTCAACCACTACTGTTTATTTTTCAGAGCATGAAATTAACTACAGAAAGGAAGAGAGGAAGAAAAACTGAGTGAGACAGGCGTGTATGTGTGTGTGTTTGAGAGATAGAGACCGTCTCTGTGCTGTTTGGTCTACACTCCGTCTTCTCATACCATTGCTGTACTATTTCCGCTGCTCTGGGCACTGAGAAGCAATGTGATAATCCATTTACCATGGAAACAGGTACAATTAATAAAAGTAATAGTTATGAGTGCCTTAGCAATCACCACTAATGATCAAAAAATGTTAATGCTTTTTTGAAGCACAAATACTTAAAGGAATAGTTCACCCAAAAATGAAAATTACCCCACAATTTACTCACCCCCAAGCCATCCTAGGTGTATATGACTTTCTTCTTTCAGACGAACAGAGTCAGAGTTTAAAAAAAATATTTTACCTTTTTCTTCCAAGCATAAAAATGCTGGTGGATAGTGGCTGTTATTTCGAAGCTCCATAAATACTATATATCCATCGTAAAACTAACCTATATGCCCCGTTAATTTTATAACCTATAGTTATAAAATTATAACTCAAATCACTGACTTCCAGCAACGGCTATATGCGCGTTTCACTTGAGAGTCAAGTTTTGGCTGCTTGGCTGACATCTGAGTCGACATATGTCGTAAGCCTCATTCATAACGTAAGCTCAGAAGAGAATAGTCGAACGAGGATAGAGCAATACTAAATGCCAGTAATGAATTAAAAGCCAAAAACAAGAAGTTAAAGAAAAATGTCAGGATTTCACTATAAGAACGAATGCAGCTTACGTCATACATCATACCGTTGCTGGAAGTCAGTGATTTGAGTTGTAATTATAAAAAGAGAATTTTGTTACAAAAACCCATCAATCTGCTTCAGAAGACAGGTGTTAACCCCCTGGAGATGTATAGGTTAGTTTTATGATTGATATATACAATTTATGGAGCTTCAAAATTATGACCACTATCCACCATCATTACCAAGCTTGGAAAAGTCAGGATACATTTTTTAAAAACTCTCATATGAAAGAAGAAAGTCATATACACCTAGGATGGCTTGAGGGTGAGTAAATTGTGGGGTAATTTTCATTTTTGGGTAAACTATTCCTTTAATCAGTTTAAAATGTTAGGTGTGAACTGAAGTGATCTGTGTTTTGGGGATTCTCTGGTTGCACAGAATTGTTGTGGTGAGTGGTATCAAAATGTGTTCGAACACTGGGCTCGTCATTCAATTTATTAGTGGATCACAGGAGACTCTCCAAACAGGAGTAGATGAAGTGACATTGACATTACCGCGGTAATGACTTCAGAGACCTACTTCTCCATCTGCAGTCAAACTACGCCTCATCAAATGTTCATGCTGAGGCTGTTTGCCAGTATGATTTTTCAATGAATTGCTCCTTGATATTTTATGTCAGCGGATTACAACTGGCTTTCGTGTAATCAGATTTTCGAGGGTTTATGTTTGTCATGAAGATCATAGACCTGCAAAGACTTACGCAGACATGTATTTGCAATCTCACACCTCTCACTGCTGTCTGTTTGTTTAAAACTGGAACAAATCTCTGATAACCTTTTCTGATAACCCGTGTCATTCAGTGACAAGCAAAACAAAAACATATTTTAAAAGCATAAAAGTCTGTGTCACATTTACAATGTCCTATTTTTACTCCCACAGCCAAAGCAGAGCTGGAGCTCCAGGAAAAACAGCTCGCTGACACACAGAGGATGTAAGTTGTCTTACTGTGTTAACTGTGCCAAGTTTCTTGTTCACTTATTATTGTGTCATATTGGTTATGTCTCCTCTGAGTGTGTGTGTGTGTCTGTTTGTGCATTAGATTCCACTTCTCTGTCTCTCTATATCTGTGTACTTTTCCCTCACTTGCGGATTACTAATAGTGCAATTCACTTAGATTGATTGACAGTTTGTAGACTGTCTTCTTTAAAAGGGGCTGTTTTTCAAAACCTTGGCTCTTGGAGTGGAAAAAAGAGCAAATATGACATGTCAATTAATTCTAAAGGTCTTTGTGTTCATTGTCTGAATGTTGCCGTTTCTTCCAAGTACTAGTCTAAAGATTGCTGTGGGTGAAAAGAAATTACACTTGTCGTTCTTTATGTAAGAGCATTATTTTTATAAGCTAAAATTTCACATGCTTGAAGTAAGCCGATCAATTTCACAATTCCTCAGTGTAAACTTTCTAATCTTATTTTGTAATATTTTGTTCATAGTGTCATGCTTTTCTTTGAATGCTTTCCAGTTTTCTGGAGCTGTGCGTGTTTTTCTCAGTCAAGCCTAAGGCGGGAGAGAAGGAGGTTTCACCAAACACATTCTTCACAGTGTGGCATGAGTTTTCGTCAGATTTTAAGGAGCTCTGGAAGAGAGAGAATAAATGCCTGTTGCAGGAGCGGTGAGGAATATTATGCCTCTGTTGCTATTTTGTTTGTCTGATTGTCTTCACTGCAAGTCACCTTTATTTCTATAAAGTTGTAAAGCAGCTCTAAAAGTCATTATTTAGCTCAAGTCAGCCACTGCAATTTATTGAATTCATTTGCATATTTGTCAGGTTGAAAGCTGCAGAAGAGACTTTCAGACAAGCACGAGAGAAGGCTACCTACAATGTAAAACCTAAACATGCTTCAGGGATAGTAAGTATCTAAAAATCCCTCAATTCACATTAAAAGAAATTAATAACAGACTCTTAACAGTGTAAATGTAATTGCAACCATGATGTGTTTCACTTTCTTCTCACTCAGAAAGCCAAGCTGGGACAGAAGATGTAAATTTCTGCTGTACTGAATCCAACAAAACTCCTTTTAGCTCAGTTCTTTCTTTGTTTTGTTTTTTTTACTTGACAGTTACTTCAATATAAGAATAAAAGCCAAGAGAAGGTTTTCATTATTTTAGTACATGAACGTGGTCAGAATTTTGTAATTTTTGTGGTTATGAAGACAATCAAAGCTTAAAGTGCCCAAATTATGATCATTTTTGCAGCCTACTAGAACACATTTTGATTAAAAAAACATTTTTCTAGTTTCTCTTGCATTGCTGTAGCACCACTATTTTCACTTTCTGTCTAAAATACTCTCTTTTACCTCCTTTCTCTTGTTCCCAGTCTGATCTGATTGGTTTGCTGGTCAACCGCGTATAGCATGTCAGAAATTTAACTTTACAGTTTTCAGTTTCAACTATGGCATTGTTTGTTGGAAGTCCATGCTAATTGTTCTTTGAGGGTGGGCCACAGCAAGCCAGTATGCAAGCGTTATGCTAATATATATCATGGTGACAAAGAAGTCGTGAAATAATGGCAGGACAACAAACGAGGCGTTTCAGGCAAGTGTTTTCTGTTAGAGAGATTAACTCCATTTGGCATAGACTTTGTGCTTTGTAATTTTGCAGATTGTTACATGCGTAAACAGCTATATTACACAGTAAAGAAAAAGGTCAAATAAAAAAAGCATAATGCCGTAGGTGCACCATACATTGAAACAGTCTAGCCACTATTTTACAACAGCATGCTGAATATTTAGTATACATTGAATAGTATACAGAAAATCTGCACATTTATTTTCATATCTTTTGTCAAGAAAGTAGCGAAAGATCTATTGTAACCTGTGTATTTATTTATAAAGGTGTATAAAGGCTTATTTGTAGGTGAAAGCCACAGTATTTAATGAACTAGAGCAGATAAATAGAAGTTTTCATACAGGTTGACTAATTAAACAATCTGCTTCTAATAATGTTTGTTTATGCTGAACTGGCAATGGCATTTAAGAAAATGGAATAGTTGAATACATAAAGAAATGGCAATCTCAGATATAATATCTACGTGACCTGTGTAAAGTCATGCAAATGTGTTTTGCTGATTCATATCTGAAGAACCACAGCCATCTTATTCTTTAAATGGAAATTTGATCACATTCAGCGTCCATAGTTTCCTCTACAGGTGTTTTATATTTCAGCCTATGAAATTGACACAGAATTGAGTGATATGTTGTGAGTTTCTCTGTTCCAGCTGCACTGTGAGATGTTTAATGAACGGTTGTTGAGAAACATATGCAAATATTTTATACCATTCTTTATTTTATGTGTACAGCTGTTGTCAGTAGTTCAATAACCTTTAATTTACCTAAATGTATTTTCAATTAAAGAAGCTGACAGCTTTATAGCTCATGCGTGATCATTGCTGTGCTATTCGGTGTGTGTTGCATTAAGAAATGAAGAACTAAAGCAGCTGCCATATGAATAATTTATATTTCCTTTATGAGAAACTGTAGAAACTTACAAACACAAAGGGGCACAGAAATATGAAAAAAGGCAAAAGAGGTATTATAATGTGAAATAATAGATTTATTTTTAGAAGACATGTTTATTATATATTTTATATATATTCATAGATTTTCTATGGTTGCTTTATCATATAATTTCCTTTATCTACACATTTTTTGCTATTTTGTTAAATATTGTCATTAATGCAAATGTGTCTGCTAGACTTTAAGGTAAAGATTTAACCATTTTGAATCTCAGTTTATGTTGTGCACATGACTCATTATAACAACATTAAGGCTCAAACTCTCTACAGGCTTGAGCAAAGTCAGCCCAGAATGGATGAACTGAAACCAGCGGCATCATTTCCGTCGGATGCAGCAAAGCTAATGGCAGCACCAAGTCAAAATATAGTTTATCCCCATCTGACAGCCAGTCCTTAGTCAAAATATAGCAAACCCCCTCTAATTTCCTGTCGATAAGGTCCACAGTCACCCAGCATCCTTTCATGTTTTCTCCCGTCCTTCATTAGTGCTGATATATACAACGGCTGGGTAGGTAAGACAAGATGGTGAAGATAGATGGAGGTCAGACCAATTCCACTGTTCTCAAGTATCAAGAGTAATAGAGTGCAACAGTAACCTCCCAATATTTCAGCAGGCTTGGTTCCGAAAGTATTTCTCTCATCATTTTTCATCAAGGGATATTTAAAACATTTTTGTTAAAGAGTTAAACCAACAGCTAAGTGAACCACAACATTAAAAGGAAAAAAAATGAAAAAGGCAAAGCTACAAGACTTCATTTTAATGTGAAAAAGAACTACAATCCCAATGACATAATCAAAATGAAAACTATGTATAAATATAAAACTATTGATTTGAAAATGTTGATTATATATAGAAATTATATTTTTAGGTTTCTTTTTTTTGTAAAATATACAATTCAAAATAAAAAATACACTTCACAGTGGCCAGATCTTTTCTGAAAGGTTGCAGAATGATGAGTAATGTAGTTTTTTAATAGGAAATCAAACATTTAGCATATTTATTTACAAAAATGAGTTGAGCTGAAACATAATAGGTTTAACAGAGGCTATCTATTAATAACATCAGGTCTATCTCTGATGATTTGTAAGCCATCAATTAAAATGAGTTCAATCAAATCCCCAATAGAGAAAAAACATGGGATGTTTACTTCCGGAACCCTGACTGTTGCACTCTATAGAGAATCAGCATTGCTGAGGTAAAGCAGGAGATCGCTGAAATACAGACGCTCCATGTTTTGTGAGAGAAAAGCTTTCCAGAGGTCAAAGGTCAAACACTGTTCATTTAAAGCACATGAATGTTATTTACTGTTCTATGTAATAATATTCTCAGCTTCATTATATTTGTCAAAAAAGAAGAAAAATCCAGCTTTGTGTTCCATCCCTGCTCGGCAGCTATTAAGCATTCCCGGGTAGCATGCTGTGGTACAGTCCAGACATAATGAAGGTGGTCAGTCTTCTGATTAGCTGTTGTCTTTGGCAGGTTTCACACATCGATTGTTGGGCGGCCCCAGTTTTTCCAAAAGGATTTTGAGGCCCTGTTTCATTTGTGTGCCTTCTCAGTACGCGGCATTGACGTTAACAGACACACATTTGCACTGCTTGATTCGCTGAACTTTCCGTTGCCGGTACGGAGGCTGGAGCCCAGGACAGTGAAGCCGTACGGTGACCGTGGTTATTCGGCTGGGCCGACAGAAAGCACAGGACTGGAACGAAGTGTTGTGGTCTGGCGTGGATGCTGTTTTTCGATTTCGATGTGAGGTTTGAGATGTCAGGTGGCGGGGGATGTAGAAAGAGTTACACTGGCCATAGCAGAACCTGTTGATGACGGTTCGGCTTAGGCACCCCTCCAGGCTTACTGTTTGACGCAACGGCTGTGTTTTGCACCAGTCGCTCTTTAGGTATTTCCTCTCGGTGACCACCAGGGCCTCACGACTCGACGACAGCATGTCGTGTTTGCCTTTCTGTCGTCGTGCTGATGTGTGCTGGGGCAGTGACGCTAGTGTGTGGGGTGGTGATGACAAATCATTGCCTTTTAGCTTGTAAGGGGAGGGGATGGAACCCTGGGGCCGGGGTTTCTTGGTCTCTGTCGATACAAAAAGGGTCCATGCCAAAATGGCAGGAATTGCAAGCTTCCAGAACATCCTGAGAAAAGATACAAAATAAGCAGAAACTTTAGTGCTTTTGTTAGGGATTCAAATGTATATGTTGTCAAAGGAATATAATAGTCTGTCATTATACTATGAACTATGTCCAGCATTTACTAAAAAAAAATAATTAAAAAATTAGGTTAATTTGCATAATTTTGATTCACTTGCCTCATGAAACATAAAAATAGGTAGTAACCAGCATTTTTACTACTATTCAGAAAAAGAAGAAGAGTGCAGTTAGCATTGGCCTAATTTTGATTCACTCACCACATGAAACACAAACAAATAAAACTAGTAACCAACAAAACCAGAAAAAGAAAAAAAGGAAAGAAAGAAAATATTGTTAGGCTGTGTAGTAACCCCCTCCAAAATGCCATCATTCACCAAAAACAATCCAAATACTTTTCCAAAACTAACATTACAAACACACATCTATTTTTATTTTGGCCTATTTTGCTCTAAACATGCATTTAGTAACTTTTAACTCTCCAAAATTAATGACTACATTAGAACTCGGCGCTAAGCTTCCTGGGAAATGGAATTCCCCTGCCCAGATTCAACGACGTCTTACACTAAAAAGAACAGACTATTAAGATTCTCTCTAAAATATTAGGATTTTTAATTTTGCATTTTTTATTTTGGTTTTTTATCACTAAAAAAATTAATTCTTTTGGGACACTATTTGTGCTATGTTTTTAATTCACTAAAAAGAATCTGTTCATATGAGTCATCCCTGCCATATATATATATATATACAGTGCCCTCCACTAATATTGGCACCCTTGGTAAATCTGAGCAAAGGTGGCTGTGAAAAT
>JAUMHE010000069.1:6808305-6830354 GCA_032359235.1 Enteromius mattozi | reverse complement strand
GGTCCTGGACATCTTGTTTAGACACATGGCATCATGGATTCTATCAAATACCAACAGATAAAAATCTATAATTCACTTACTCTGTTAGAAATCTTATAATGGGCCATGGTTGGGTCTTCCATTGGGCAATAATCCAAACACAAACATCAAAATAAACACAAGAATTAGTCACTGAGCACAAAATGAAGCTTTTGCCATGCCTGTCCCAGTCCTCTGACCTGAACCCTGAGTGAGGTAAACTAAAGAGGAGAAGCAACATGGAGCTGGTAATCTAAAGGGTCTGGAGTGATTCTGGATGAAGGAATGGTCTATTTTCTCTTATCATGTGTTCTCCAAACTCTTCTGGCATTACAGGAGAAAACTCAGAGCTATTATCATGAGTTTTTCTCCCTATTTTCAATTGTTTTACTTCAATGATAGGTTAGAATTTTGTGCATTTTTTGAATGAAAGATCAAAAGGATAAACAACGCAGTTTCATTTTCACAGCCACCTTTGCTCAGATTTACCAAGGGTGCCAATATTAGTGGAGGGCACTGTGTATATATATATCTATATTACGTAGATGCATCACTAGCGACTGTTGGGCCGCAATACGCAAGCCGTCTTGACTTGTGTCTTGACTTGACATGATGTCATTCTCCATAGTAATCACTGAATATTCAAAAGATGCCACAGTCCTGCACAGCCGATGGTCTGTGAACCCAAAGGCTCTGCATGTGTGAACCTACAGTATGGTGAATGAGGTCAAGTGGACCGTTTCAAGATGGTGGACATGTGTACATGCTTGGAGTGGTCGAATGGGATGTCTATACATGTCTATGATCCCTGTAGGAATCAGGCGTGAAAGCACTTTCTACGGAGCGTCGTTGTTAAAACGGTCTGGAAACGGTTGTGAATAAAAAACGGTTCTCGATCTTGTACTCGTTACTTGTAAAAACACATGTAGCTTACTCTTTACTTGTAATTCACCCTTTCAAAACATGATGGTATCAAATATTACAAGTACCAAGATACCGCAAATGATTATAATGAAGTGTTAACATCATACAGTATCCACAGTTGTGTTGGTGATAACATGGTGCTTTGTGGAAGTTTAATAGACCAACGACTGCCGTTTTACAGAAACTTGTCTATTCTTAAAAAGCAGCGGTTCTTATGTAATGCTGATAAAGTTAAACCCTGTCTTTGGCCTGAACCCTCAGTCTTGTTTATCATGGCGCCCTCTGTCAATTTTGCTTTAGATAACCCTCTGATAACCTCTGACATTTCTTATGCTCTATAACCACTGGCATTGTCTGTTTCATTCATGTTCACTCTCCTCTCATTGCCAACCTCTTTCATCTTGTCTGTTAGGTAGATTGGGAATAAGGCACAGTTGTATTTCATCTATTTAAAAGACACAGTCTTTAGTTTGTTTTTATGTCCCAGAGGCTTTTTTTTAAAGGATTTTTATGTTTTTCACATAGACCAGCCAGAAGAGCTCACAGAAACCCTGGAGCTAAACAACATGAGAAAGTTACATAAAGAACTATTACTTTCTTTTTCACATGATAAAAAAAAGAAAAGTTGAGCAACACTCAGGTCAAGAAAATGTGAAACTTTCTCTAAAAGACCATACATGCACAGATACGTATAAAACAATCTTGTTCTGTTAGGTTTATGTTTTATGTTTTTTCAAAAAAGTTACCATTTGATTTCATTTTCTTTTGGAATCGTTAATTTAAATGTATCATTTGCTAATACTCACATCATTCCACATCTGTATGACTTTCTCGACTTAAGCTTTTGAGCTTGGAAAATGATTCAAAGCACCACATTCAAAATCTTCTGAAGCCATAATATGGCTTTGTGAGAAAAACATTAAAATTTTAGATGTTTTTCACTTAAAGAGCTCAAGATTCATGAACAAATTGTTCTTGAGGAAAATCTTTTACTGATGATTTTTCAGTTCAGTCTATTTATTGTAGCTTACTGTTCAGTATCATTCCATTTCTCACATAAAGATATTGTATGACTTAAGAAGACATCAAATACAGTAAGTTTATGATATCGTATGGGGCTTTTGCTCTTTTTTGAAGCTTGAAAGCTCCAGCCCCGATTCCTTGTAACTGAATGGAAAAGAACAGCTAGCTCAGTTTTCAGAATTTCTTTTCTGAACCAAGATAAGGATGAGCACAAAAAAAACCCCTTATATTTTGGGTTAACTGTCCCTTTAAGCTTTTTAAATCTGGGTTACTGGGGAGAATCGGCTACTTCTGAAGCTACAGTTAACTGTGACTCACACGGTGGCAGAAGGGAATGGATTAATCATCCGTATCTCCCTCCGTCAGTGTCGCCGGCAGCCATTAATGGTGTTTACTTTTACACCAGTCCCAGAATGCTCATGCAAATAAACAGGGCCGCCCATCAAAAGGGAATGCTACAGAAGCCATGAGGTTACGAGGAAGTGGCCTTTATGTCTCTGCTGAGGTAGGGTTAAATAATGAGGGCTTTGCTTATGCCGGTGGTGAGATATGCAGGGGACATGTAAACAGTGGGGAGAGCACCATGTGAACATTATTAGATCAGGATGTGGAAAGTTTAGCAGTTTTGGGTTTCTCTCCTTCAGATGACCACAGGCTGAATAGAAGGCTCGGTTTACTGGTAGCTCAAGATTATGTGTGAAGAGACAGGGAATGCCAGGATGTGACAGTGACTCAGAGGACTGTGACATACATACACAAACACACCACCAAGCTCACTTGTCTATACCTGAAACACATTTCAGATTGAGAAAGTGAATCACACACACACACACACACACAGACGTACACAGACAGAGGGGCTATAAATCTTCCCTGAGAAAAATTGTGGTTTGGAGATAATGACAGTGTCTAGTTGGAACATATGCAAGAAAATAAACACAAACCTTCTATCTCTCTCCCATCTGACTGTGTATGTGAGAAAGTCAAGGACAAATCATCCACACTGTAAGAAACAGTGTGAATTTACAGCATAAACCTGACTGCAGTTACTGGACTTTTACTGCAGTTTTTATACTAGTATTTTTACACTTGATTGTAATTGAAATGCACAATAAAGAACAACATAGCACAGCTGTTTTTTATTTTTACTACAGCAATGTTATGGGATTTCCCAGCATATACTGCATCATTAATAAATGATTATGTGTATTAAATAAATATGCAGATCATTTTCTTTACCTAGAATAATGTGGCAATTTTTTACAATCAGTAAATTCAATAATCAACATGAAATAACTTTAGCATTATAGCAATTCAAGTTGTATTGTTTATTAAGTGCGTATTATGAATGAATGAACATAAATTAACAATGAACTATTAAGTGTTAAATACATTTATATATAATTAAAATTATATTAATGTAAACAAATACATGTGAATAATACATGTAAATATTCTCAAAATACATACTGTATGTGTGTGTATTTATATATACGTAATAAATATACCCAGTACACAGATCTGTTAATAAAAAAATATATATTTTGGAAGCGATTAATCATGATAATTTGTTTAGCAACACTAATATATATATATATATATATATATATATATATCTGTGTGTGTGTGAATTAATAAGATGCCATAAAAAATATAATGATGCAACATTGTGGTTTTTATAGTATTTTGTAAATGGCCTAGCTATTTATTCATCCATTCTCCAAATCATATGTTGGGTTATGGGAGATCTGGATCATGGAGAATACACAACAGAAAGGCTTAGGTGGGAATCAAACCTGGGACTTTCTGGGACTCTCCATGATGGTGCCACCTAATGGTCTAGTCCAGGGGTGTCCAAACGTGTTCCTGGATGGCTACTGTCCAGCAGAGTTTAGCTCCATTTATAATTAAGCACATTTGAACCAGCATGTCTTCAGACTAACTACAAATGTCTAGACAAGTGTGCTGAAGCTGGTTTGCAGCTAAACTCTGCAGGACATTGGCCCTCTAGAAACAGGTTTGCACACCCCTGGCCCAGTCCATACTGTTACACTTGGCAGTATTTAACATGGCACTGTTAATCATAGAATAAAATTTCCATAATGTACATGACAAAGAAAAAAAGAACAAAAATAAATTAATAATATGATTTGTAATGACACATTAAGCAGTAATTTCCTGAATGCTTTGTGTTTTGCTCAAAAACTGCTATTTCACATTGAAACTTTCTTACAGATCTTGTTCCCACAGAACACAGCTGCTAAAAACAGTTTGAGCCGAATGATCGATGTAAGAGAATCAGTGTAGCGTAAAACAACCAAACCACAAGTACCAGCATCTCTCATTGAGCAGAAGCCAGCATGCACAGCCAGTGATACCAGCATTTGACCGACCACTGTCAAAACCCACAGCGAGCCTTCCCTCACACTTCCACAACATCTCCAACCCAAAACAACAGTCACACGAAGCCACATGTCAAACCCTGAAGCTGTCTCTCTATCTCACACCCATACACACATTAAAACACACAAACATCATTGCACGCATAAACACTAACTGGCGCCACAAAATTATGAATTTGACAGGAGTTATCATCACAGCAATTATGTACCTCCCTCTGCCACAAGACAATGTCTTTACAGAATACTTATGCAACACACACACACACATTTACTGACAGCATTCAAACAAATTTCCTCAAGCATGTTCCTTATACGCTATAGGTTGGTCAAATGGAACAATGTTTGGATTGCATCAAGCTCTTCACACTTTGGAGGGCAATTAACCTACACATGGCTTACTTTAGCTGTCTCTTCGTGCTAAGCCTGGTTTAGAAAAAGTATTTTAATGAAACTTCATTGCTTCAGCTTCAACATTACAGGTCATTAAACTTGTAAAGCTCTAACGTTAAAAATTCTTTTATTCCAATCCAGAGGCTGAGCCATTATCACAAACCCCCCCCCCCAAAAAAAAACCTCACAATTGCATAAGCTTTTTAAACATGTCAAGACTACATCTGCCCTGAAGCCCAGTCTACTTATTAATGCTCTTTTTTTCCCTTAGGCATAGTCTAATTTGAACAATTTCATTTGAACATACTGTACAAATGTCTGCAATTTTAAGTGTATTTTTAATGTAAAGATGACAACTTTAGTGACCAGTGGGCACATATCTCTATATAGAAAATATAGGAAAGATTACGATAATGAGAGGTTTCGCCCACAAGTTGCCAGGTGCATTCCTGAGTAAACACCTAGAAATGGCAGCATGAATTAAACTCCACCAAGCTGTCAAAAGTCGCTTCTAATATTATTTCCGCTTCCAGTTGTTTTTATATTTATTGTAAGAAGAAAAAAAAAACATTTAACAGTTAATTTTTCATGCCCAATGCCTTTGTTATTATTCCATATCACAACAGCCAGGATGTTCTACCATGACAATATGGAGTGCTGAAAACAAGAACATAAATGTTACTTCTACTACCTTTTTATTTTACATTGTATCAGAGAGACTAAAGACAAGTGGCCATCAACCAAAAGCCAAAGTGCATTTAGGATAAGTAAGATTGTACAGAGAGGTTTGCAAACTCGAGATGAATCTAGAATCTAGATTTCAGCTTAGGATACTTACTGTATGAAGTATTTCCATGGTGTGATTTGTCACCATGTGGTATATGGGTATCTGTATCAGAGAGAGTAGATGGAATATCTGTGGTTTGGGACTGTTGGGTCAGACTCATGTTACAATGCATAGCTGAGGTTTGAAGTGTGGTTGAACAGTTCAACCATATCAGTGACTGAATTCTCTGATGGCTGTCGTCACATAATGCTTTGAGTCTGACTTTAACTCCATCAAATACACACACAACACACAGTCAAGTCTATCTTTCCCAAATATTTCACATCTACTGTTGTTAATGTAGGATAATTACAATTACAACAAATCAATCCTAACCTAATCTTATTATAACAGCATAAACCTTCCATAAAATTAACCCTAACCAAACCCTGCCCTAATCATAATTATAACTATACTCTAGCCCTCAATCATAGGCACACATTGCTATCATTCTCAATAGTACTGGTTAATGAAGGAGTGGTTGGGAATTAGAAGGTCACTGGGAAACTCAAAGGCTGTCAGGCTCAAATCCGCTCAGTTTAATGCGCTCTGAGGGGCAGTCACCACTTTGAACTGAGTTGCGGCTGATCCGTTTCCATGCACTTCTTTATAATGCCAATCATGCATTTTGGTCGCAAACACACACACGAGCAGGACTGAAACTAATACTGTCACACAACCTCACACGTTCTCTCATGCACATGTCCCCATCATCAAACATTCACTATCAGACTCACTCTCCCCATCCTTGCTTTCAGTAGCAGAACTCTATGATAAACAGTAGTGGTTTAATTACAGTTAGATAATAAAGAACTACTTACAAACACTAAATAATAACATACGGATTTATATATAGAAATGGTTCTAAAAATCACCAAGGTTCTTTGGCTTGTTACAGCAGCAGAATCTAATTAGAACCCTGTTTTTTTCCCCACACTCTTAAAAATAAAGGTTCCTCACTGGAATCTATGGAACATTTCCACTGCGTAACATGTTCTTATAGTGGAAAACAGTTCTTTAAGATTATTAAATTGTTCTTTGGACTAAGGAAAATGTTAATGAACTGTTCACAGAAAGGTCCTTCGGTGAACCAAAAGCATTATTGCTGCAATAACTCCCTTTAAGAACCTTTATTTTTAAGAATGTATATACTAGATTCTAATAGAATTCGAATAGAAGAATCTTCTTTTTAGAATGTACCTGTACATCTGGAGTTCCGAGTCACGTTTTATTGCTGTGATTCCTTGAGAGGTCACTCAGAGGTCAAAGGTCAAGCAGCAGGTCAGAGATCGGCCAAGCCTCAGAGCTCCAGATGTAGAGAAGCAGTGTGGATATCCATCAGAAGTGCAAAAGCTCTCTCAAAGCTCTCCTGAAGACTGTGCCGTGTGCGTCTCCACCAGCCTTTCCTGTTTGAATCCAGCTCTGCAGAGGCCAAACTGAAGCAGTCACGCTTTATGGCTCATAGTTCCCCAGTTTCACTCATTTATGCTGCATCCAGCTCGCATTCTGTTTCACTGAGTCCTTCCCGGTGAGTCTTTGAATCATCTTCTCTCTGATTTAATGTCACATCCCAGTGGCTCTCCAAAGAGAAGTGTGTGAGTGTGAAGAGAGCAGAAGGAAAATCATCAGTTGCACACAAGTTCCAGAAAGATTCATCTACACCTCTCTCTCTCTTTCTCCCTCCCTCCGTCCCTCTCTTTTGGTCTAGCACTCTCTGATACCTCCCCCCCAGAAGCCCACTGTTAATCAACCAGTCCTGAAAACATATTGTCTCTCTTTCTCTCTCTCCTCTCGCTCCCTGAACTGCAGCACTCAAGTTTGCATCCCTGGTTTAACCCCGTCCCTCTTGACTGCTGCAGTTAACACTCTCAGTTTTCAGTGTAGCATCTTTGTAAATATAGAAATACATCAATAAAGCTGTGGCTTTGATCCAGATGATCATTTTATGCATATTTATATTGGTTTGATCAAAAAATGTGTGGGCTTGGTTTCTGGAACATTTTGGAAATTTTCACTGTGGCTTTTATTGAGGTCCCGCCTGAAGGTTTTTCTCGAGTGTCTTTCCAAATACAAAATGGTTTTATAAACAAGTTTTGACAGCACATCAAGGCAAGACAAAGCAGATGTGTTATGTGGCCTAAAAAAGACAAAAGCTTTCAGATGCAAAATCATTAATCTTTCCTTCTACAGTTTATCATTTTAAGTTGAAATTTCTGTGCCATAAATCTTCATTTGGCTTGGGATTTTACACAGGACTGACTGTTCTCCTTTTGTTTTCTTTGCTTATTCTGTCATTCGTTCTCCCATTCTGTTGTTTGTGTGGTTTTGAACTCATCTCCATTTGACCACAATAAGAATAACATCCCTCTCTTGTTCCTTTTCTTCTCTCTCAAATGCACACACATGCACAATCTGGATAACTAGTGTGGAGAACATAGGAAAACACCCAAAACGACATTTTACACAATGGTCCAACAAATATACGCAAATATTCTCATTGTATTGATAACAGCGAACTAGACAGCTCTGTTCAGAGCTGACTGTTAGTGTTGGATGGGTTAGTCCGGACCTCAAGATTTAATGCTGTTCTCACCAAACTGACCAAATAATCAAACACAACAGTAACTCAAAGCCTCTTAAAGAAAAAGACCTGGTGGATGGAGTCATTGCCCTCTAGTGGTTAAAAACGCAATAGCAACCCTAGGGTTAGTATGCAAGCATTTTTCCAGTATGTATATATATATATATATATAAAGACAAAAAATATGTATATATATATAGAGATTTTTTTTTTTAACTACTACCATATAGTAAATGAAGACAAAGTTGTATTAAAAAAAGTTATTTAAAAAATGAAAACGTTATTTAAAAATGTTTTAAACACAATTTTATTGATATGCAGATCAAAGTAGCTAAAATAAACTAATAATCGTGATTAATCATTTGACGGCTGATTATTATTTAATATTTATTATAATAGCTATTTTTTAAACAGTAAAAGTAATAGTAATTTATTATTACTTAATAAATAAAAAATAAATACAATTATAAGTCCTGCTCTCTGACCACTGTTTATGTAAATATAATGAATAATAAAACAAAACCTTTTGTTTTGGCCCTTATATTGGACTGAAATGTGACAGTACAAATGGGATGAGCACATGATGCACAACTCAAACCTGTATTCCTTTGCTCGACCACTACGTGACAGCTCTGACTAGTCATGAACAGTAGTACAGGTTGTACAGTGAAAGAGAAAGCAGTGTATAACTTTCAGATAAAGGACTGACTTTAATACATGTTCAAGTAAAAGTGTTTACACATGGTATAAAAAAATAAACATAGGGAGCCAACAAAGAACCGATGAGACAGATTGCAAGACTAGTCGCTTTCAGATATATCCCATGCGACTTCACATGTGCGATAAGCAAACGTGTGCTAAATCCTTTATAGTGCAATAAAATCAATGCAAAAAGAGATGAAAGGTGAGTAGGAAGAGATCATCTCTGTGTCTAAAGCTTCTCGATTTTACACAATGTGCCTACGCTGTTATATTTAACTGTGGTTATGACTTTAAATTTTCTGGTTTTGACATCATTTGATCGGTCTACAGTTGGAGACAGTCCTGACAGACAGAAGAGAAGAGAAGATCATTTTCCTCTTTTGAAAGACATTGCTGCATTTCCCAAATATTAGAAGTCCATGTCTAACTGTCTTAAAGACTGAAACTAGCAAGTAGCAAGTAGAAACTGACGTAAAATTTCAGTCTCTTGGACATGCATGTGATTTGGTCCGTTGTCCAGGGTATTTGGGATCTGGACCAATCAGACGACAGAGATGAAGATGACAGCGTCCTCATCCTTGGTGGATTGTTTGAGGCTCAGCAAGATTGGACGACAACAGGCAGCCTCTTCGATATCAGAGATTTTCCCTGAAACACAAGAAAAAGGAAATGGTACTGCCCAGTGACAAAAATAGATAAAACATCGGTGAATAAGTCCTTTCAGTGGGTCAGTTACACAAATCTGTGTCTGTACAGGAGGGTTATTTTAACACTAGCACCTCATGACAGCACACACAAAAACCTGAAATTTCACCCAAAAAAGAAAATTGTTATCATTATTAACCATCATGTTATTCCTAACTTTCTGGTGTGATTTTTTGTACCTCTCAGTTTTTTATTAAAGTCTCCTATGCACACCAAGGTTGAATTTATTTGATCAAAAATAAAGTAAAAACAGCGATGTAATTTATTTTTGTGATGGTAATGCTGAATTTTCAGCACTCCAGTCTTCTGTGTCACATTAACCTTTAGAAATCATGATAACATTCTTATTTGGTGCTCAGCATGTTTATTATTATCGCTGTTGAAAATAGTAGATTTTAACAAAAAAGCAACTTGGACATTCTTCCTAATATCTCCATTTATATTCAATGGAAGAAAAAAATCTCTCAATTTTCAGTTTTGGGTTATCATTTCCTACAACAGAAACGTCACATGTATCCTCGACTACTCAAACAAACATGAACAGGAGCTACACATACAGGTAGAGGAAAAGCAGGGTTACCTGGAAGCAATGCCTTCCTTCAAAACAAGTTCTTACTTTTCTGTGGACAAGATAGAGAACATGAACAGATACACATTTTGGCAGCTGTTGCAGCAAGAGACCAAAATGCAAAGTCATGCAGAGAGTGACAAACCACAAGTAAGTTATCCCTGCTGGAACTGTCATGACAACATGGTTTAACGTGACATTACAACGTTTGGGGTCGGGATAAAGCACCAGACAAGCTTCATCTGACCAGAGCTGCTGTCTGATTGGTCAGGTAAGCTATCATTGAGGGGGCGGGGCCACTACCACTTACCACATTACGAGTGAACTTTTCAAATGAGGTTCTGCGATCCTGTATGCTTCCCAACTTTAGTCAACGAGATGAAGAGTTAAAAAGGGGACTACAGCATGGTGCATATAGGTTTTTATTAAATATAATAATATGCCCATCTATTTGTGTCATTTTGAATGTATCAGATTTAATCTGCTGAATCACTGATTTATTTTAGAGATTTTGGTTTATAACAAATATAATATTTCCTCAAATAATACAACATTATAATACCTCTATTCTATTGCTGTTATTAAAATAACATTATAATCATAATAACTAACCCACGTCATCCTATCCTACTCTAATCCCAAAGTGTGCTCTTGCATTTAAAAATTTAATCATTTTTTAATTAGGACACTAAAAACACGGCTCTACTTACAGTACATGTTTACTGACTTCTACATTCACTGACTTACAAAAATAATATGCCATATTCGGGTCTTTTCTCAGCAGATACTTTTATATACAATTACTATAAAGCATTACTGAAAGATAACTTCACATATACTACTGTTCAAAAGTTCAGGGTCAGTCAGATAAAAAAAAACAAAAACTTTTATTCAGCGAGGACACATAACAGTGAAAATGACAGTAAATATGTTCAAATGAATTTCAAATAAATTCTGTACTTTTGAACTTTCTGTTCATCAAAGTATTTGTACTTTATTTGCCCCCCAAAAATATTAAGCAGCAACTGTTCTCAACATCCATAAATAATATTTTGAGCTACAAATCAGCATATTAGAATGATTTATAAATAATCATGGGACACTGAAGAGTAATGGAGTAACTGAAGTAATGGCTGCTGAAAATTCATATTCATATCGCAAGATTAAATTGAATTTTAAAATTGGAATTTCTGGGTTTTTAAAAATGTATTATCACAGGATAAAATTACATTTATTAATATTAAATGAAAATAATATTTTAAATTGTAGTAATATTTCAAAATATTACTGTTTTTTTTAAATATTTAAAAATATTTTACATTTTACAGACCCCAAACTTTTAAACAGTAGTAAATCTGTATCAGTACATTCTTAATGTATTCAAGATTATGACTGTAAGTCACATTGCTTAAAATATTTTACCTTTTTCTTAGCCTGCAGTAGCTCCTGGTAGGCACTGGATCTAATAAAACGGCTGTAAGAGTCACTCTTCATCAGCTTATAGATGTGTTCCTGGTACACACACACACACACACACACACACACATTTACAGTACATTTGCATGTTTATAATTTAATAAATTGGTTCAGCTAAGATAATTAATTGCAAGGCTTGTTGTCATCAATTTTCATTAAAAAAACAATAATCAGTGTAGCTGCTCAAAAGCATAAACTCTTCACCTGTGCATCCTCAAAAGCATATCGACCGGGATCTTTGACGTTCTGTGTGGTTTTGTCATAGCTCTTCGAGTCAACGTTTATGGCACTGGGGGCTCCAGGAGCCAAAAACTCCTCCCAGATCTCCTGCACCCGTGTTGGCACCTCACGGATTGGCCTCCTCTTTAACTCCTGCACCGCCAGCCAGAATCTGAGTTTTGGATAACAAGAGAGAATGAATTAAGAATGAAAAAGTAGTTGCTCAGTGGAACCGGCTATTTTGTTGTACTCCTCACCCACCAGCAGGGGGCATAAAGGGGAAGTGTAGGTGTACCTGAGGTTTTCAGAGCTAAATTCAGACTCCAGGAACTTGAGGAACTGCTCTCTCCCGACGGGATCTTTCAGCACCTCATTGATTCCAAAACCCCAGCGTCTAACTCTAGTCTGACCAGGTTCCTTACTGTTCACACATACACAATATATTATAGCACACATTTATCTGTAATACAATAATAATATTCACGGTGTGTGTCTGAAGCAGACCTGGCCTCCATCTCCCAGAGGGTTGTGTCATCTGATATCCAGGGGTTGGATGGATCAGGAGTGGACAGGAAGGGGTCATAGTCTGAATACTGTTCAGTATAACTCAGCAAACTACAAGAAAATCATAAAAACAACGAAAGGGATAAAAAGGGGAAAGAAGAGAGGTAGAAAAAGGATATTATTTATTAGTAAAATAGCATATCAAAACACGCTAGCATACTAATCATGTGAATTTTATTTCAAATGTAATCAATAAGTAAAAACATGCGTGGGTTGGGTTGGATTTACTTTTTATTGTGCCACTAATGATAAAAAGCAACTTAGTGCTTTTTATGAAAAGTAATCCAAAAGGTAAAAAAAAAAGTGTTTATCCCCTGCATCCAATAATATATAGTTTACATAATATACATTTTATAAATGAATAATAAAAAACTATTATACTATATGCAAATATGTTATGCTTATCAGTGACTTTATACATAATGCACCAGCACATCAATTGTTTACCATATACATAATCCTTTTTAGTTAATTTTTATTCTTTTATTAGTATTAATATTAGTACATGAAATGATTAGATAGGTTATATGCATTACATATTTAAAAAAAATGGATATTACAGTGTACATTAAAAAAACATTACGTAATCTAATTAAATCTAGTAGACATAGCACACATTACTTTTAAGTAGTTACCTCCAGCACTGATGGATTTTTTATGTTTTGATCTATAACTCATTGTTGCAAGTGGGTTTCATTATACGCTGCACTAAAATCTTCAAGATGTTGTGGTATTCTAATAGAGCCATTGATCTCACAGAGGGAGTAAATTTGAGGATGAGAAACAGAAACATGTTTGTCAGCATGAGTAATATCTACAAAGACCATTAAAGAGGTCGATAAGAAAATGTTTAAGCACTGTAGAATAATGAAGACCTGTGGATCGATCACAGCACAGACACACTCTCTCTCTCTTTCTCTGACTTACCTCTCTGCAACTTTGGACATTTTCAATCGATGTCGGTCTAACTGTGCTTGCCAAAACTTGATCTGGAAAGACAATAGTGGTAAAAGTCAAGGTGAGTGTATGTGGGTGTGTGTGTGAAAACAGATGGCAAAAGCAGCCATGGATGAACTAAATGGCAGTTTTTCAAACAGCTGCCAAAAAATAGCCAGCGGTTGTTAGCTGGTCACCAAAGCTGGACAAGCTATTTAGGCTGGAATGGTTTCAAAAATTTTGACCACATTTTTTACAGTGTTCCTGCACATGCTACAGTATGTGGGAGGAAAACTAGATTTTGTGGCTATGAATTATAATTTGTTCCCACAAACAATTAAAAAGAATACAGTATTTCACCCAAAAATGAAAATCTGCTAAAAATCTAGTCACTCTCAGGCCAACCAAGATATAGGAGATTTTTGTCTTCATCACAACAGATTTAGAAAAATTTTGCATTACATCACTTGACCACCAATGGACTACAGTGAATGGGTGCCATCAGAAGGAGAGTTCAAAATGATAAAAACATCAGCATGTTCCACATAACTCGATTCAATCAATTACGTTTTGTGATGTGAAAAGCTGAGTGTTTGAAATGAATGCATCAATAAATGTTTTAATAGTCTGTCCAATGTTGTAACTGACAACCACCAATAAGCCATCAACATGCTGCGTGTAAACTGTGCTTGATCTCTGCATATTTCTCTCCTGATTCAGAGATGAATTTTGCACTGGAGAAACTGATACTATAGATTTAAGGCTAGTAACAATTAGCAAAATTGTTTAACAAAAGTTAAAAATGTAATTACAAACATGCAACCATGTGAATAACTGCAATGTTTTTATCAGTTGTTTGGATTCTCATTCCGATGGCACCCATTCACTGCAAAGGTCTGTTGAGCAAGTGATGTATTGCTAAATTTCTCCAGATTTCTTCTGATAAAGAAACAAACCCATCTCTGTCTTGGATAGCCTAAGGATGTTATTTTCAGAAAGTATTGTATTGTCTTGTATTTCACGCCAAGTTAAAAATTAATTAATTTGTTTCAGTTAAATTGCACATTGTGCTCATACTGTATGTTCCATCATTAGTTAAGTTGTGGATATGCTTTGGTTTTTTGTTTCCTCATTTTAATGTAGCTAAATCGTGGTCACAATTAAACTAAAACAAGGGAATGAATTAGAACAACGTGGTCAAGATTTTACTATCTAACAAATATATGGGACTCTGTAAGTTTCAACCTCTCAACTGTCCAACCACATAAACTCCAAATAAACCAACTGTATTAGTGACCTGAACAGAAAAAAATAACATAACTACAAATCAGTTTACATATAAATCAATTTGAAAACAGATAGAGAAAGCAAAACAGCATATCAAATATGTAAAGGAAACATAAAAGTTTGGCAAAGAAATTGGTCTAGGAAAGGGTAAAAATTAAACTTCATCTGACATTAAATGATCAAATAGAACACTAGAAATAGATACATTTGAAATTAAATTGAAAAACTTAAATTCAAATACTCTGCCTAAACACACAGACAGAACCAATCAGGTGTTACCTGCTCCTGAAGCTCTTCCTCGGTTGGTTGCTTGGCCTCAGGGGCGGGTGTGTGGGTGGGGCTATGGCTGCGAATGTCATTCTGAAGGCCGTACACAGACTGTGAAAATCATCAGAATAATTTACAATCATATTTACATAAACTTAAACAGGCTCAGATATTAGAGAGGGGATTTCTGTGTGATTGCATCAGTGATTGGGGATTTCACATGGGCAGCTGCGTGATTGCTGAGGTGAGCCATTCTGGATTGGTAGGATTTTGTGATGGTGGTTTGGTGTAAGACTGATTCGGTATTCTGATTGGCTCAGTGGTTGATTGATTCATCAAGTGCAAACGCTCAATGGTATAATGAGTGGAATAACTGCTGTAGTGATTAGTCACATGGTTTAGGATATTAAAACCTTGAGTAATTTGATTAAATGCTGGATTTCCTGCAGTGCTAGTGGGTTTTGTGTTACCTTTCTTGTTTTGTGAGGGTTCTTCATTCTGGATGATTTCTTTATGTCCACTTCTGTTGTGTTCACACACCCTGGCTGAAACACACACACATACACACACTTTATCAATATAACTGTCAATTCTCTAGATGACCTATAGTTTGTGGTTGCCAGGCAACCGTGTTGCTTTGACCGTAAACCACCTGACGCAGTGCACCTAACCAGCATACTCCCTCCTGTTTTGGGAAACTGAGATGATATTTTTAAGAAGGCATGGTGCTGTCAATCAAATGGTTTCCTGCTGGTTAGACTCAGTGTTTCCACTTTCCAGTATAGGATGAACTTTAGGTCTCTAATGTATGTTGGATAGAGAATGAAAACAGCCTCAAGACACTTAGAGTTGTGCAATAAACCCCCTTTGAACCTGTACTGGCTAAATATGGACAAGAACTGCAGCATCTTGCTACTGCACATCAGCTTGAAAGATCAAGCCAAGTTAGCATGAAATTGCTAATGAGAAGGATCAGCTCAGTGTAATTGAGGGAGAAATTGCTGCTTTCTTTTAAACAAACAGCTCACAGACACACAAGTCATAAAGCCATATACACCAGGTGATTCACACATATAGACACCCAAAACCACAAGGACCAGTGCTATAATAATAATAGTACAATAAAAACATATCGTCTGAAGACTATTAACATAGAAATATAATGAATTAATATATATATATATATATAAATATAATTGCGCAGTAGTTACTATTATTGTACTTGTAATCAAACTATAGTAACAACGGGTAAACGCATGAATGGTTTTAGACTTTATTGAATAGTAACTATATTATAATTTATACATACTGTATATAAACTACAGGTTTGAAACATACACATTTATAAACTATAACTACCATAATTGAAACTTCTTATTAATAGCATTAATATAATAAAACCATTGTAAATCGTCGGAAATCATTTGGTAAGGATTCCTAAGAGTTTTTAAGCTGTATTTGATGAATATGTTGTGAAATGATTTGATAGGAAATGCTTCTTTGGGTAATAAAATAAAATGAAATCTAGTTTGCTTAAAAATATTAACATATTTGCAAAATATTTTGTATGATTGAATTAATTGCATTAAGATACATCAAACAGCAGAAAATTTAAAAAGATAGACTAGGTAGGAATAGCTCTTTAGGGGAAAACTACGCATTTTCACTTTTTACTTTGTAGAATATTGTCTAAGGAAATGAATGATATATGATTTTCAGAATTTGTGTTCCAGTTTTATGACTAGCCAGCAATTCTTCAAGCACAGAGGCGATTCCATTAACTCTTGGGGGCTTCAACACTGTTATGTCATTCCTCTGTGAGGGAACAACTTCAAACACTCGAGAACAACAAAGAATAATTCTGAAGAAGAAAAGAGAATAGCTGCATTGTTCTTCCACAGACTTAGTCCAGCACTTAGACACACATACATTTACTCACCACTGGTCTGTGCACATCCCAAAAAGCTCTCTCCTGACTGTCCAGTATTTTCCTCTCAATTTTGTCTCTTTTCTTATCGACTCTGTACAGACAGAACACCAAGCCAAAGCAATTAATACATTTAACTTCCAAAAGAAATAGCAAACACGCAACGAACCATGCAACTGAGCTGAAAAGTCATAAAGCTGCCTAATGTTTTGGCACTCAGAGGCACTATAGTGCTCACAGAATGGCCTTGAATTACTTGGAACAACAGCAGAAGTGACTTATAACACACGTTCTGTGCAATCCAAAAACAAGACACTCTTCAAATCCATTAGCACAGAAGAACAACCAGAAGCTTGACAGATACTTCAAGAGAACTGCCCGTTAATATTTTAATTCTTACTATGCAAATAGTCACTTTCCTGTCTTCTGATTGGGTGGCTGGCTTTTACAAATGCACAACAAAAAAAATACACAATCTGATCACAATACATGAAAGACTGAAAGATACATACTTTGCTTGAGCCTCTGCTTGCATAAATATAAACTCCCATTTCCTGGCGAATGCTCGCTGTAGTCGTGCTAAACTCTCCTGAAAGAGAACAGAAGAACATTTAAGAAAAAAAAAAAAAAAAAAAACATGCCCAGAGAGGGGTTTCCTTCATCCAAAAATCCTAGTTATATTAAACTTACCTTAAGGTCAGTATAATAACTCTCCCCTAAAATTTGATAATTTTGTGCTTTTTGATTTTTTTTGGAAGACTGTTTATAGGCCTCAATGATCTGAGCTAAGCATTGTCAAAATCATCCTTAACTAATATGTTTTCACTCAAAAACAGTTACATAACCTCAGCTGAATGAGGCCTATGACCAGTCAGTTCCAAATACAAAACCTGCGCTACAGTAACTGAAAGAAAAGTTGTCAAACAAGTTTGGTGAAAATATAGTATAATGAGCTATTAGAGTCATATTTTCAAAAAAAAAAAAAGGTCAACACCAAATTAAGTAAAGGATTTTAACACAGCACAAGTGTTAACTTCATAAAAGAAAAATAATAAGCAGGCCCAATGATTACATGTTTACAGTTCAATATGAGAAAGACGTTGGTGGAAAGAGATCTATCTATGCAAGCCTAACGGAGAGCTTACATGGATTATGCAAACAAAGCCTGACATTTAAAGCCCAGCTTGGATTAGACCGACTTTCTTTTTAAAGATTGTCATTACCTTATTATCTTCCTAATATCTTCTATCTAATAATGTCTGAAGTACAAAGCCTGAGACGTGCATTGTTACAATTAAGAGAGAGAGAAAGAGAAGAGGGAGAAAGATTACTTACAGCTTCATAATCAGCAAGTTCCAGACGTGCTTTGTTCTGCATTGTTCTTTTGCACAAGTACACAGCTGCAAAGAGACGCCGAGAGATGTGTGAAAAAACAATGCTCACACACACCTCAGCAGCCCCTTTAGGGCTTTCAAATGAGTTGTGCTAAAATATTTAGTAAACATTTAACATATTTCACACCAGCTTGTACCGAATTGCACCTGAGCATTGCTTTGTTCTGATTGATGTATTCAGAACAAGCATAATTCACTAACCCAACGCACACTCACACACAACAATAAAATAGGGTGATCGCAATTATATTTGTTTGTTAAGTATACTAATTTACAAAAATGCCCTTGCTGCAACCACATTTTATATACCTATGAAAATGAACTAGATTAAAATACAGTACGCATAGTACAAGGGCAGCTCTCCTGGAAACCTAGATATAATGTCGAGGATGAAGGATCAGGTTTTATGTAGTGACAACAAACGAATACACACGATCCAGCTGGAAGGATTTGATTAGGTTGTGTTTATATAGGCTAGTCTTATTAAAGCGCACACACTCCTAACATTCCATGATCCAGCTGATCTCCAGCCATCTGGTGGATTTCATTAAATACATGTTCATATAGACCAGTGTCAGTAAGACATAGATAACAGATCCCTCACAAAACTCACCGTAGTCAGTGTTTTCGGGTTCCCAGCAGTTTGAGGGCCAAAAATATGGAGTCTGACAGATGAAAAAGTACATATATCTTTAAAGCTCAGTTTATATACAAAAATAAATAAGATGCTTGACAATTTAGTAACATTTTACATTGATTACAGTGATTATTATATATTTACATTATAAAGTACTGATTAATTCTAATGAACAACATGAACTTAATGTCTAATTATTTGATGGAGCGATCAGTATCTGAGCTAGCTACTGTATTACATGTTATTAGGCTGCTACATAATTAACTTTAATAACATGCAATATATTTAGCATGGATGCTGTATTTTAAAGTGTTTCCAAATGTTCACTCTCTATTTTGCTCCTCAAATCAGCAAACTACCGACCTGAAATCTGTAGAATGTGCCATCGTCTTTAAGAGTGAGCACATGGTCAGAGATGGGAAAGAAGTAGCCGTGAGCCGCCATCAGTGTGCCCAGATGAAGAGCCTCCACTAGAAGAACAAATAATGGGGATTTTAGAAGTCCAAGTATGAAGTCACAACTCTTTATGCTGACATTTTTTTTTTTTCTGCTCTTAAATTAAATGTATATAACAAGGGGTATGAAATGTGGATAGAAATGTCAAATTTGAGCAGAATGTCAGAAACACAGAATGTGATTCTGGAAATAATATTAATATATTGGTATCTTAGTATACTGGCATCTGTTTTTTTTTTGTTTTTTTTGTAGGTTTTTGTGAAGGTAAGTTTTGAGGATCAAATAAAGAGAATATAAGGAATAAATTGAAGGGAACACAATGCTTCAATATGTTTTCTAAAGGTAAATGAGAGCACGCCATGAATTGTATTTGCAACAACACTTCAAAGTAAAAAAAAAAATACAATTTCCAACTATAATTTTTAATTAATTATTTTAAAAAAAAAATTTCAGTTTATCTAGATTTCATTTACATTATCAAATGTATCTGGCTCTAATGAGTTTTGTAGACATTTGTTTAGATATTTGTATTGAAAAACAAAAATACTGTGGAAGATATACATTTTTTTTGCAATGCATCCAAAATGTAATGCCTCTATGTATATTGTTTTGAACTATCTTTTTTCCCATTCTAATCTAATAATCCATCCTTTAAAAAAATTTAATTATATTCCAAGATAGACTTATGACCAGAGAAATATCTACTGCATCCGCAGGAAGCATGGAGGAAAAAACATTGTACTACTACCAGCATAACTGCAGAACCCATAGCAGAGGGAGTTAAGCATCAATAAATTATTATCTATTAAACTTTTACAATACAGTGTTTACTGTGAGTATGCACGTTAGAGCATGTGTCTGTGCTGATTACAAATTAATATACTTTTGCTTTCAGGGGTGCAGTATGCTTTTGCAGCTGTTGTTGTTTTGATGAGTGCTTCCCACCAGGTATGTTCAAAAGGTAAATAGAACTAATCAGCAATGTAGCAAAGAACTGAACAGAGAAAAACTTTCTAAAAGTTCTTACCTTTTATCTCTCTTTTGTTTCAGGCACAGTCTATTGAGTATACTGAGAGGTTCAGTGCACTTATCTGGCTGCTCTTTTCCTGTCTGAGAAGAGCCCCCTATCACACACTTACTCACACACACCTATCAAATTTGTCAGAGGGAATCTAAAGTAGAGGGATATACACCATACTCAGAAACAAATCGAATCTCACTACTTTGTTTCTTCCCCAAAACCTACTCCATCTTCACAATACCTCAGACTAACGCAGCAAACGCAAGTAAAAATTTGTAAATTAAACATTAGCTGCATATAGTATGTCTTAAGAACAAATATACATTTTTAATAATTTAAAAAATAATAAAATTTTACCGAAGAGTAGCTTACTAATTCACACTAAAGTATTTCATTTCACACTAAATTAATGTCAACATATTTGTTTAATTCAGACAGTATTTGTATTTTTTTTCTGTGTGTGTGTGTGTGTGTGAAATTTACTAGTAATTTGTGAGTAAAAATTGTTTCTACACCAATTTTGTTTTTTTTTTCAATGTAGCAGTGCATTGATTGGCAAGCTACAGTTTCATAAGATGTTTCTCCATTCTTGTTGCTAAAGATGCAGATGTGCTGAAGTGATTCAGCAGTTAGAACTTTGCCTTTGGGAAACATAATCTTCTCTTTCAACGACTTATGTGCTGTGTGTTACTGTAAAATGTCCTCCTCCCCTCCTCTTCTTCAATTAAAGGAGTAACAGGAGATGCTGACATTAGCTGTTTGCCAACTTATAATTATGAATATGCAAATTCTGAATATATTATCCTGTCAGCTGAAGCTATGATTTTGACTTTAATAAAAAGAGTGCATTTGAATGAATCAAAATAAGAGGAGATTTAGAGTAGCACTGTCAGTTAAAGAAAAGAAGATGTTCACCTTGATCCTCGATACACAGGTTCTTCAGCAGCCACTGCACAATGTCTGAACCTGGAAAAAAGAAGAAAAGAAGGTTACTGTTTGTGAGGATTAAAATGAACTAATGACCTATGTGCTTAAGAAACTAGACTGCTTCAAGTATAAAAATACAAGATGTTCTGTTATTTCCAGATATTTCCAAATCACGATGTTCTGAGATGATGTTTTCGCTGAGTCTGCATATATCCTAACAATTTTTAGACACACTGGTTTCCTGTCTGTTTCTTTTGGTATGTCACAAGTTTTGAGTAATGTGTGTCTGGTAAGGAAGGGTCACAATGTCTCAGGGTCTCAAACTCTGAGGAGATTATGTGTCTCTTTTTAAAGAGATAAATGACAACTGGGCTATACTCAGAAGTTTCAAATCAAGTCTCAATAGCAGTGTCTACTACAGAAAACCTGAAATGTGACATAAGTAAACTAAATTGTTATTTTTTTAATTAATTAATTTATTTATTTATTCATTAATTCATTTTCATTTGTAATTAAAAAACAAAAGTACTGTTTCATTGTTATAAGAAATGCTTTCAATTCACTTGCTACTAGAACTTGAGGAAAAAAAGCAATAAATTCACAATCAGTGGAAAAATGAGTTGAACCAGACCACAGGTGATAATGGTAAAGAGTCTTTGTAAATATATAGCAAAATATATCTTTTATTCTTCTTTTATTCTTTCATCTACCACTTCCTATAATTAGTTACCCTTTCAGTCGAATCACTTCGACGTTACATATGGGAACTCGCCAGAGAGACCAATTGCCTTTGAGCTTT
>JAUMHE010000069.1:6795140-6806589 GCA_032359235.1 Enteromius mattozi | reverse complement strand
ATGCACGCCAATTTCATTGGCCTTTTGTATAAAGCTCAAAGGCAATTGGTCTCTCTGGCGAGTTCCCATATGTAACGCCTCCGTTCCCTCCTTCAGGGAACGTGGGTTACGTTCGTAACCTAGACGTTATTTCTTTAGTTTTTCTTTCTACACTTTCTCAGACTAATCCTGGTCTCTGTCTCTCTTGCTAAGCAGCAGAACTGTATAAATTTGGTTAAAGGTAAGTACAGCAGTTCTGGATGCTCCAAAGAGGATCTGAGTCTAGCAGAGCTCTGCTGCAGTATTTTGTGGATTAGCAGAATGGTATAATCTTCACCCCTGTGCCCCTAAAACCCTATTTGTCCTCTTTCTGTCTGACACTTGAAACAACCAAGAAGTCAACACCATGAACTAGTTTCTGCATATGCACTTACAATAAATGAATGCTTAGAGTAAGGTGCACATCTCTAAATAAATTATGACAAAAGTCTCTAAATTGCTGTACAAGGACAAAAAATTCTGTCTGAGAACTGTTTTAAAAGTGAAGTGTAATTATTATACAGTAGCTGTAATTATTATAGCTTTATATTCAGAGGCAAGAATAAGTGCACCACTGGTAGACTGGCATAAAAATATTCACCTTTCAATGAATAGTTCACCCAAAAATACAAATTAGCTGGAAATTCAAGAAGTAGATGAGTTTGTTCCTTCCCTGAACAGTTTTGTAGTAATTTAGCACCATTTAGCACATCACTTGCTCACCAACAGATCCTCTGCAGTGAATGGGTGCCGTCAGAATGAGAATTCAGATAGCTGATAAAAACTTCACAATATTCCAGTCCATCAATTAACAATTACTTGTTGATTATTGTGAAGTTTTTATCAGCTATCTGAATTCTCATTCTGACGGCACCCATTCACTGCAGAGGATCTATTGGTGAGTGAGTGATGCAATGCTAAATTTCTCCAAATCTGTTCTGATGAGGAAACAAATTCATCTACATCTTGGATGGACTCAGGGTGAGTATATATGCATTTTCAGCAAATTTTCATTTTTGGGTGAGCTATTCCTATTATTACTAACAAGTATTACTAACCATTTTATGCATTTTACCCCCTCAAAGTTCTGCATTCAGTAGCTATTTCATTTTCAACCTGGTCACCGCTAAATTAACAAACTGTGAACAGTTTCTTCTGAGAAAAATATTTCTGAGATAACCCTTACTGACCAATCAAATCCAGCATTCCCAAAATATGCACAGAGCCGCTATTGCCTCAGCCAATCAGCAGTGAGAGGCGTGTCTCCAGAGACAACAGAAGCCAAGAGCTTGAGAGACTTTTTAAAGCATAGAGAGGCAGAGACTGGGGTGTTAGAGCTCGAAGCTGGCCTTTTAATGAATCCTCAGGGGGACCGCAGTCAGAGGAACGAAAGAATATTCTACTGAGAATTTCTCTCTTGCTTTTTCATTCCTAATCCTGCCCTTCTAAAATGGATTATGACATGTACAGGAGTATAACATTTGCACTTTTCTGATATGTAAATAGTGCAATCATAACCCAATAAAAATGAAACATTCTAATTATTCTATTTAAATGAATAATGGATCCAATCATTTCTGTCTTTTATGCAGTTTTCTTTTAAAAGATGTTAAATTAATATTCTTGGTTATAGACCACAGATAGAATTCCACAAACAATAACTTCAACTTATCCCGTCTTTGTTGAAAATTAACTGTAAAATTATGGTTTGTGGCAAATGACAGCATGCCACTGATGTGGTCCATAAACATTAGCTTGAAATTAAGCCAGAATATTCCATTAGCTATGTTTATAATGGCTGTTTCCGGCTGTTAGAATAACTATAATGAATCAAATCTCCTGAACCCTGATCTTTATACCCAGAATTCATTGTGCTTCTCCACCAGAGCAATGCAGGCCAGAGACCTTTGATAGAGATCAGGCTATCAACAGAGATCAGTAGACGAAGGGCTCTGGTACTGGCGCAGCACTACAGAGTTCTGGCTGAGTTTTCATTGTGCTGGTCTTCAGGCTTGCTGTGGGGCACTGGCTCCTGCTGAATCCTGCTTTCTCAGCACCAGCAGTGTGTATAAAACAGATGTAGGGGAATTACCAGAGAAGACACTGGGAATCTTGGATAGGAAACTCTTCACTGTACGGATAGGTATGCCGTTTTTTTCATCCTGCATCCTGGCAATCACATCCTCCATCTGAACAAGAGAGAGAAAGACACATTAGACTGAATTAATGAAAACATATGTGCATGTAATTGTCTTGCAACACAGGAAAGGAATAATAATACAAATCAGTGTCAATATTCCATGAACTGTAAAACATGACTTTTATTTTTTAATACAAATATCTTCATTGTAAATTTTAATCCTTTATACCTTATACACTAATATAATATCTGTAATATAATATCAAACAATATTTGTTAAATTTAACACTTCATGAATTAATTTCTGCATTAAAAAAAAAAAAGGTCTTAGACTCTGTTACTGCACTGTAATGCAGTTTGATATGATATGATAGCATATTTTTATTTTATTTTTGCTAGATTTAACACTTCATAAATAAATTTAAGCATGAATAAATAAAATGAATGAATACATAAAATAAAATAAATAAAACATGGTCTAATATTTTTTAACAACACTGTTATATACTATACTATACTATACTATACTATAATATAATTAGCTTACTAGATTTAACTCTTCATGAATAGATTTATGCATTAATACATAAAATGAATTAAAAATCCAATCAGGACTCAAACATCCATGAAATAAAAACAATATAATATAATATTCTATAAAAATATAACGTAATTGTTTAAAACGTTATCCAAAATAAAAGTCTTGGTTGTTTGTTTACAAAACATGTGTACAGTGCGTGCTGTGTATATACAGTATTTTTTATGTATATATAAATATAAACACATGCATGCATGTATGTAATAAAAATGTTATGTTTATATATATAAAAAATATGTATATAAAATATAACAATATAAATATTTTTTAAATATATACCGTGTGTGTATTTATGTATACATAATAAAGATACACATTACACAAAAACTTTTATTTTGAATGTGATTAATCACGATTAAGCACTAATAAATGTATGCATGAATGCATAAAATGAATTAGACATCCAATCAGGACTCAAACGTCCTGAGTAATACAGCCAATCAAAGTAAACCATGAGGCCACAGAGACCTGAGATGACAGCCCACAGGAGGCTTGTCAAAAGGATCCACTCAGCCTTCAGTAAATGAAGTCATTGGATATAAAAGCCCTATTTATTAGACGAAGAGAAACCCAGAGCAGAGTGGGAGCGATCACGTCACCCGCTCATTGATCCGCTGACATTTGGACTGTTCTCAGAGATGCTCCGAGTGTCTGAGTTAACAAGGCGTGCAACGTCGCCAGGGAACTCACACTCTGGACATGTGACCGAGTACTTCACAGCTGCCGGTGACATCATTCCAACGTAAGACCACATCGAAATCAGGTCAACAATAAGCGCCCTGGAGATACCTGACATATGGAGGTGTGTGTGTGTGTGTACATACATGCAGAACGTGTTGTGAAAGTATAAGAGCTTGTACTCGTGAGTGTTTAGATAGATTGAGAGCGAGAATGAGTTGTTGCGGTTTCCTCAAGGGAAGGCCCAGTAAACATGCAAAATTACATCAGTGGGCGCTGCACTGATGCGCAGTGTTTCTTCCGGCTGTAATGCCTTTGGAGAGAATCCTAACCAAAAACCGTGTTAAATTCCCTTGAAAAGTGTTATCATGACTCCAGAAATAGCTTTCTTTTTTTCATATCTAGAGATGAAATGCTTTTGATGGCAGTTACTAACCACCTACAGTGCAAACGCACTCACTGAGGGAGGGAGAATTGCACATACACTTTGTCGACAATGCAGACCGGGCTGGTGGGCAAACACTGAAGTGCTAATTTAAGGTAATGAGGGATCTGAGCATTCCACTCACATTCACGACTGTAATAGAAACATTTTAGAGAGAAAGACGGGGAGAGAGAGACAAAGATAAGCACACCTCAGCTGTATGGTGCAATGGTGTGTGATGATATAAAGTCCCAAAACCCTTACTAGCATCAGCTGTACTACTGCAGCCAATCTGTGACCTGGAATTCTTTCAAACCGATGCAGAAATTCATGGGTAAATTTAAACTCTTGGCTTTAACTCCTGATTAAACTAAAATTAACTTCAGTGTGGAGGTGGCAGGCATACCAGAGACCAGTAAAATTAATCCTTTATTGCAAATGCTTTAAGTCATACGCTGTGCTGTAGCTTTTGTGAATAAAAGATTGGGTTTTAATTGAGCACAATATTAGGATTCATTGGTACATACAAATATCTGCTAAAAAATCTTCTTAGTAATATAAAATATACACTACTGTTCAACAAACAAACTTAACAACTACACTACTAACTATTAATAAGAATTTAATATTAATATTAATAAGAATTTGTTGAGGAAAAAGTGTTTATACAAGTGTTATCAAACAAACCATTAACTATGACTTAGGCCTTCATTTTCCAATAATTTGCTTATTAATAGCTAGTAAGGTATATATAGTAAGGTAATATTTTAAATTGTAATAATATTACACAACATTACTTGATCAAATAAATGCAGCCTGTGCCAGTGTGCATGATTAATTATTGTTCTAATAACAAGCAGTATACCTGAAACATTCACACAGACACGTCCCTCAAAACAAAATGTCCTCTGGCAGTATATCTCCAGGGATCACACATCTGTGGCTGCAGCCAATCACAGAACAGACTGATAAAAGCCAATAAGATCAGTTGCCCAGTAAAGAGATATCAAATGCAAATTGAGTCAAAGACCAAAGCACACCATGTGCACTACAAAACATTTTAGATGTTTTTTTTTTAGATCACTGAAGTAAACATTAAACACATCAATAAACCCTGAGGCTAAAATGCTTGGTAAATAAATAGAAAAATTAAATAAATAAAAAAATTCACACCAGAATCTAAGGCTAAAATGTTAGCTAAATAATAGAAAAAATAATAAATAAATAAATAAATTCACACCAGAATCTGAAATGGTTTAAAAAGCAACTGAATGCATTTTACTTTTTTAATCCTAACTATAAATGCATTTTTGCAGTGAATTTGAGCAGACAGAAACTGCCGCAGTGCCTCCAATATACAGTATATACCACTTCACACACTTGGAAATTATGGCCAACTCAATTATTCATATACTAAATGACTTATGCTTTGTCACTGACTCATGGCAGACTGTCCTGTCCTCATTACTGACACATCTTAAAATATATTATATATAACAGTTCTTGCATACCAAAGTAATTGCTTCTTAATGTCCTATATGAAGACATTTCAACATTTTTTGGGTCTGATCTCAACTTCACAGCAGTCGTCTCGCTTCAAACTCTTCAGTGAAGATTTTTATTTGTCATGTGTCCAGTACAAAACAAGCAAAATCAAGAGATTTTATTTACTTTCCAGTTTAAACATCTTATTATAAACCTAAAACTTATGTTATATTAGTTTTTAGGAATTCGATATATTAGACAGCGTGACTGATTTCAACACTGATAATAATATACATTTTTACGAATACTGAAAGCAACAAAATGGTTTCATAGTGTTAATATTTTTACTGTATTTTGATTTTTTTTAAAAAATGCCTTGGTGAGATTAAGTAGTAAAATAAAATAAAATAATTTATATAATTTAATTAAAAAAATAACAATTTCATTTAAAAAATAAATAAAATAAAATCCCCAAACCTTTAAATTATTATGTATTTAATTTTAATACCATGCTACTTCTCTGTTACTGTGCGCTAATAATACAATTGTGGCAATTTGAGACATAGAATAGAAAATCCAGAAAACAAAGCCAAGTATCTCTAATATCACAGCCGATATATCAAATGGGATCACATCAAAGCATCCTTATTCATCAAGCACAAGTGTGCACTTACAAAAAAAACAACAAAAGGCTTCATCCAAAATCTTCCACACCAGCTAATTAACCAAGACAGACACAAAGAAAAACACTCATAATCAAACCTCCTCTGTGTTTAACCCTGTGACCCTGAGCTATGATATCCCATGTGACACCACTTCTCTCTCTCTGTAGCAGACAGCTGAAGTGTAGAGCGCCGGTGACAGCACAAGAGTCTTTTTATGATTATTTTGCATCAGAGAAGAGAGAAAGTCTTAGTGGTCGGACGTAGACAAGGTTATTGCAGGAATGACATGAATTTTAGATCTCTTCTGCTCACCCCCCCAATCCCTCTCTCCCTGTCTCACATTTTGCAGCCACCCCCCTTTCTGTTTCCTAGGCAACCAGGGTGATGATGACATCATATACATATGTCAGCCTGGGAAGAGACAGAAAGAGAGAGCTTTAGATGTCTTTAAGTGTATGTGTAAGACAAGTTAGAGAAAGGAAAACAGACAAGAACAATAAACAAGATGTTATTCCATATGAGTCATTCTAAAGCTGCAGTGGCAGACATTGTTACTCATGTTATGATGGTAAAAAGTCAAATTGTAGGTTTGGGGTCAGTAAGATTATTTATTTCTTTTTAAAGAAATTAGTACTTTTATTTAGCAAAGATACTTTAATTGGATTAAAAGTGACAGTAAAGACATTCATAAATGTTACAAGTTACAAATAATTAATAAACACTGTTCTATTGAACTTCCTATTCATGAACTTTTTCAACATTGATTAAAAATATCAGGGAAACAACATATTAGAATGAAGGATCATGTGATGCTGAAGACTAGAGTAATGATGCTGAATATTTAGTTAAATGTCATTTAGCATGCATTTTAAAACATTGAGAAAACAGTTATTTTAAATTGTCATAATAATTCACAATATTACGGCTTTTACAGATTTTTTAAAAATAAAAATGCAGCATCGGTGAGCATTGTTTTTTTTGTTTTGTTTTTTTTTAAAAACAATAAAAAAAATCTTACCAGCCCACATTGTGAAAGTCCTTTTTGCAATTAGCATGTGATTGTATAAATACTATGTACAATTAGTTTAATTTTGTAGTCAATGGGAGCATGAAAATATGCACAATTACTTATATTTCCATAATTTATGAGTGAGATTTGGTGATAAGTTAAACAGAAATAAACTATTTAATGATTTTGCTTTTAGGACTTTTAGCTTTAGGGCATTAACTTTTCAAAAAAGACTTTTTTTCTGCCTCTGATTGACACTCAATTAATCTGTCAATTCTTTGATTGATCAACTAATTGTACAGTGTGCACAATGCTCACCTTCAAATAATGTAACTTTTTGTGCTATTTATTGTGTACAATCCCCATCTGAGCAGTTCAAGCTTGAAGTACCACTTAAAATCTACAAAGCCCCGGGTGTTACCAGAGGCAATGCACTTCACCAAACCAAGTGGCACAGAATGAGTCAGGAGTCGTTCACACTGGACAGGGCAAAACACAGTGCAGGGGTCTTTCAAAGTCGACCCACTTTAAAATGTCTTAACAACACAGCACTTAAGCTGAAGCAACCGAAGATACTAGAAAAACAGTGAAACTCACTGGATGTCTGCCTCAAACACTTCCATTGAGAGACTTATGTTCAATGAATTGGATATAAACAAAATATTTATTTCTAAAATGTTTACATCATCTATTGATTGACTGATTTGTCTGCCACAGTTCAGTTTAATGTAAAGAATGTCTGAAATATATTTCAGATGCTTTATGTGCTTTTAAAATAAGCTTGCCCTTGAGCAATTTACAACAAATACACAAGCTTGCTCTCTATATTTGGCCTTCCATCTTTCTTCTTCCATCTGCGTGAGAGCAGAGACCAAAGGTATGAGCACCCTTTCACAGAAAAATCACATGAATATTCAATACAGCATTACACATAATTGAATATTCAACATCAGAGAGAGCACTGCTCAGTTATTCACTGAGAACATGATGTGGTTCTCAGCATAAGAGAGCACACTGTCTGCTAAGAGAGATGACACACACACACACCTAAAGTTTCCAACCGATTCAGTGGCTTTGAAGTCTTGCTCCAGTCTCACACACACACACACGCACACATACACACTGATTCACTCGCTCACACATGCCGTACGCTGACACACAAAAAGGCCACACATTCTGTCATGAGAACACAAATGTGCACAAAACAAACAAACACTCACACACTCGCTATTAAATGGGTAGGAGGACATTAATTCAGTGTTAAACTCGCCTGCGAGCTAAAATCAGACTGTTTATATGACCCTGATCCTTCCAATGTAGTCATGCAACCCTTTCGTTTTCACATACACATGCACACGTGTTAACACAAAAAAGCAAACACATCCATGCTTATGCTTCACACACATACACTCTTTCCACTTTCTGTACACAAAAGAGCTTTTGTTAAAGACCATCCCAAAAGCCGCGGTGCATTCTCCATTATGCATAATATAAATCATATTTAGTAAGCTAATGCTTCACCCACACACACACAGCTTGAGGATGCCCTTTAAAGGGTGCCACTGTATCTCTCTATCCCACACACACACACACATAAGCTTCTTACCTAAAAAAGGTAAATGGCGAGGTTTAACTTACAAATATCACAATATTAATTTTGAACCTTGGTATTGCTAACTGATACCAGCCCTGTATAATCGTACCACCAGAGTAATTTTTTGTAAGGGTACATGTACTGTATTTCTTTCTAAATTTTAGTTGACAATGCACTGATTTGCTTCAAGTATATGAAATATATAATGGTATTTGAACCTGGTAATCATAGAGTACCATATAAAATACCATGTAATTAAGATCTAGACCAATAACTTTTGTTGTTTTTCTCAACAACAAAAAGCTAAAGAGGTAAATGGAGAGGAGTCATTTACAAACTTGAGTCATTTATTAACTTTAAACATTGTGGTAGTACCATGTTTTCGGACATGCACTACATGAAGACCAAGTTTTTGTCTAAATGTAAGATGGTAACATGACAATTAAAGTAATTATACACCATGGTATTGAATTTTAATATGGTAATCATTCAGTATCAGTTACCACAGTGCTACCATCTGGTAACAGACATGAGTAGTTGTCCTTGCGTCCTCATCTTTGTGTTTCAATAATGATGAATAGGGAAAATATACTGTGCAATTTAAGGTAGCCCCAATTGAAAAATCATGGGATACTGTATATTAAAGTACCCTCTGAATAAGTCTTATCAGAAAATCCTTTCTGTCACACATACAGTGAACGGTGAAGAAAACAGCAATACAAGCAAACAAGGATGCAATTCTCAACAATAAGCCAATTATCTCACTTCATCTGTAGTTTTCACACACACCTCCTCATTTTGGCTGTAACTGGTGATATATCACACTACTGAAAGTGTTCAGAGCTCCAGTAAAATCCTGCTCTCAGTCTCAATCTAATAATTAGTTATTTTGAAATTTGTAACAGGTTTTATGTAATATGTTTGGCTGAAATAATCATCATCTCCGGAGGTGGAACCGTGTGTTAAGGAATTAAGGCCAAGCGCAGACAGACTTGAAGGGCAGCCCTATTCATCCCTTCCTCATTCTCTGTTTTGCGTATTTTTGTGTACATGTGCTTGTGAATTTGCGTTTTTCTGTGATTGCATGTGTGTGTTTCTATGAGAGCATGTGTAGGAGGGATTTTAGTGGGTGTTCTGACTCAGCTCTAGAAGAATACGATTCCGCAGAAAATGAATCCGACCACCCACCTGCTGCTTTTTACCAAACAATTTTACTCACACACACACACACAAACAAATACAAACACACCAAAACTCACATGCACACTAATTTAGAGCGTTGCAATAAATATGGCTCATAATAACCTGCTTTAGTGTATTTCTCCACAGCACTTAGCTGACATTCAGCAGTTGAGAATGATCACGACAACACCGCTAAAAACTAAAATACATAGCTTCGGACACTAGAACAATATGCAAAACATTGGATTAGGTCTGTCAAAGAAGTTTTTTCTTTTCAAGTCCAATTTATTATTAGTGGCCTTAACTACTTGCATCAAAAAATAAGTACAACGTACTTACTAAAAACACTTTTGCTGCTAGATCAATAGACAGATTGATCGATCTAACATATGTTTTAGGCAATATTTTAAAGCACATTTTCTGAACACCTGAGCAAAGCAGTGTTAAAATTATTCACATTATGCAGTAGGTAGACTGCGTTCTCAGATTAAGCCAATTTTAAAGCCAAATAAATTCCAAGCGGCACCACTAAAGTTTAAAATTAGAACAATTTAAACTCTGGGTTAAAACGTGTCCCTCTATGACAAACAAGGTAAACACAGGGAGAAATGGGAGCAGATAAATAATGTCAGGCGTTTGTAACCAACAGCTACTGCACAGTTGACGTGTCCTCTTAAATAAAACAACGTTCAGGGCATGGAAAGATGGGGGAAAGAGAGGGCATGCAGAAACAGATAGTGAGTGATGTGCAAATATAAGGAAATAACGAGAGAAGGATGAATGAAAAAAAAAAAAAAAAAAAAAGAAAAATTTTGGAGTGAGTGTAGTCTATTTTTAGCCCAAAACCTCTAGCCCTTCATATTCACACATGTGTCCTGAATAACAACAAGGCATTTGGAGACTTTGTCCTCACTAGCCGGATGCCACTGTGATAAGCTTTAAGCTTACACCAACTGACAATAATTATTATGAGGAAAATTATGTTTATTAATGTACTGGTATAGCAAGTATGCGTAGAGCCATTTACACGTTCAACATGTTAGCATTAATAAATGATAGCAGTTATAGACTAAAGACCTCGACCACTCACTGTAACAGCACAAGAACGCCTTATTACTTGCATCCTGTGCTTGCTGAAAAGAAGGGAGACCAGATGAAATGCATACAAATTACCTGCTCTCAGTTAGGCTGTTCTGGAGGTGTTTAATAAGCCACAACACTGTCATTAAACTCTATCCATCCACTGGCCTTGAGACAAATCCTGTGAACCACACACATTTAGCAAAGCCGCACAGTGTGTAGCAGTCACATAAAAGCATTCAAATTATCAAGTCCGAAAGAAATTTAATTTTATAGGTACGCCTGCGGTAATTCTAATGAGCCAAATGTAATGAGTCAGTCACTTAACGCAGGGGTTGTCAAACTAGAGTCCGGGGAACCCCAGGGGGGCCACAAATATATAAGCTGAAAAGTTCAGAGAAAAATAAATACAAACAAAAACAAAACATAAAAAAAAAATTGAAAATAGCAATATTTTTGGCGATATGCTATTTACATTTCACTAGTTCCCACTTCCTCAGCGATATAATAGCTTGTTTGGCGAACTGTCCGGGGGACAGGCAGGGAGCCCGGCGGCCTCCGAGCCCTAGGAGGTTT